>VMDR010023540.1:0-15538 GCA_007922815.1 Macrotus californicus | reverse complement strand
ATCATGGATTCTTTCATGTAGTTCAGAGTTAGATGCTTCAAACAAACGCCTCTTCTTTATCTTACACTCACTTTACTCCCGTTACCTGTTACAACCTAACCATGGTTTATGACAAACAAAACAAGAAGCAAGTGGTGTCATTAATTTGATAAAATATAAAATGTTATATTTAATTCACAGTATTTGGTACAATTAAATGACACTATTTGAAAACAACTATAATGTACATTTTTGCAGTCATGCTAACCAATTATACTATTATCTTTTCTCTAATCATATATAAACACTTTTTTTCTGAAGTAGCAAATTCTCTGCATTTCCAGCTGTTGAGACACTATTTTCTTTGAGAGCATAGGTTGCCTCGAGCAGTGAAACCACAGCCAACTATTAAGCAGCTAAAGAGCTACAGTAATTGAATAATGACTACCTGTCTTTTAGCACATTATTTGTTCTCCTCTTCTAAAAACTGTATATGTCGATTTAGTTTGATTACATGTCATCTTAATGAAGCTGCGTCCACAAGAGTCATGTCATCTGAAGTTCCTTCAATTGTTGTTTCAATGTGAATGTGGTGAGCTGAGAGCCACTTTTGTTCCCCTGCGCCCACTCTCGGGTCTAAGTGAGGGCCACCACCTGCTGTTTCCCAGCCTACCAGCTTGGTGGCCACTCTCAGAGGCCCTTCCTTGAGAGTACAGAGGTGTCTGGGTAGAACACCAGCTGGAACATCCTGCAGGGATGGCCAGGGAGACCTTAACACAAAAGTTTTAAACAAATTTATGTTTAACATAATTATTCATGAGAATGCCTCCAAATGATTTATCTACATTATATAAATTTAACTACATTTTGAAAAAAACTAGGATGAATATTTCCCACATGACTATAATAAGTTACAATGAGCAGAGACTTGACCCAATTATTTCTGAAGAATATAAAATAGTCTAAACCAGTGTACATGCTTTACTCACCCATAAAGAAAAGAATTCCTTTGAGAACTAGAGCAAATTCTTGATGTATAAGTCTTATAAAAATGTTCATAAGAGAAATGTTTTAAGAGAATAAATTATTTGTACCTCTGAAATATGTATATTACCATATATATTACCAAACCACCAACTCCATATAACCTAACTTCAACCAGTCCAAAATGTGATGCATAGGAAGGATTCATCTAAATGATAACAAAGAGCTATGCTAACAAAGGGATTATTCTCAAAGACCTCTTTAGAAGACTTCACAATCTTCTGAAGAACTCCATTTGCCTGAAAAATTCCAAGAGCAACACCACAAGGCCAGTGATATCTAAAGTGTGGCATTTCACCCCAAGAAGGGGTGATTCGATCAGTTGGTTATCCTATATATTTTCTGCAGCATTTGGCTGTCCTAGAAAATGCCGTAAGTCTACAAGAGTGTGAATCATTACCTACAAACACTGTACTAGAAAGTCCATTTTGATATTTACGGCATCTAACACAGCACTCTGCGAAGCAGCACCGCGGTCAGTTCTGCATTAATTATTAGACATCCTTGCCAACACCAACTCCACTTACTGAGTTTCAGTTAGGAAGAAGGGAGAGATGGGGGAAACAGGAGAAAATTTGCACATGAAGGCTTTTACCTGTTATTTACTGATCATTTTGAAGCTTTTGTACTAAATCTGAGGGATTAGTAAGATTAGATGTTTGAAGTGTATTTCACAACAAAATGGTCAATAATATAAGATGCAATAAATCCTATGTGACACATTTCATGTCACCAAAGTACAAAACAAGCCAGTTTCCATAGCATGTTCAAACCTATCCAGTATGACTTATTGAGCTATATTTTAAGATGTTAAGAACATGAAAGTGGTCATTTGCCCAAAGATACTATGCTCAGTCATTGCATATCATTACATCTCATATTATACCATAATCACTGAATGTCCACTTAACATTAGACAATAAAAAGAAGTATAATCCTTGTTTGTGTAGAATTACAGCTTATATTCTAATTACAGATATGAAGTCCATCCACTTAAATAGGAAACTGACAATGAAGTGCAATATATAATTCCCAGATGAGCACTATGTATGTAGGAAGTATTGCAGAAATTTAGGAAGATGCCATGTCACAATAAGCTGACATTATAAAGATCTTTCTGATAATAAATGAAAAACGTGAGTAGGCTTTAGATAAATGTAACGTAATCTAACCAAAACTGAGAAAAGAACCAAAGTAGTACAAAAATGTGAATTGAATAGTGCAAGATTTTAGAAAAATATCAAGTTGAAGATTATCCAACCAGGATTGCCTAAGAACCAAGAATAATTGAGTGAGATACAGGCAGTCTCTCTCTCTCTTGAGATACTCAACTGTGTGTAGCTAATGCTCATTATCTGATGGTCACTGGCTCGAAGCGACAGGTGTGTGTCAGCAGTGTCTGCCCCCATAGGAGAAGCCCTGGAATGGATGGGAACCAGAACTGCTAAACCAAGGCTTGGACCATGAATCTGCCAGTGTCCCTGATTTTTCTACTGCTTGAATCCGATTATAGGAACTGAGCACAGTGAAAACCACTTAGAAACTCCCATTTCTGTTTCAAATGAATAGTGACAGTTTCCTGACAGATTATATGACATTTCTGCAGACCAATCTGTGGACAAAAAGCTCTACCCAGATGCATTACAGGAATAATCATTCAGTCTGAAGTTTTAGTCTCTCTGTGAGTGTCAGCTAGTAATACTATTGGTCAATAAATAAAGAGAAAGATTGATATATGAAGAAACAAAAAATAGGAAGGAAGAAAAGAAAAAAAAATCTATCCAGTTAAGGTTAGGCATAGAAGGAAGTTTTAGATACAAGCCAAAAACATAGAAACAAAATTAAAAAATGAAAGTTTTGGAACACAGATTATGAGACAGAGAACTTCCGAGCCAAAGCTATCAGTTGTCATGGAATGTTTTTAGAGTACCAGTAGCCTCAGAAGAAATGGACTTGAGGCTAGAGAATGTAAAGCAGAGAGATCATGTAAGTAATTATCAGAAAATTAAATTGAAAAAAATGAACTATAGTTAGATTTTAGGAAACTCTGTATTAGAGTGCTATATGCTACTAAACCAGTCCACCTGAGACCTTCCACATGCTTCTTCTACCCATCACCTTTAATAGAACCCGTTGCTGTTCCTCACACTCCATGGGGCTTTTGTATTTATTATACCCTCTGTCTGAAATATTTTTTCTCGTAGACGTTCATGTGGCCCACTTCTGCACCTCCTTCAAGGATATTCAAAACGTCAACATAGTGAGACCTTCCCTGACAACCTGTTTAAAATCGCAACCTCACCTTTGACTGCCACCACTACTAATTCCCTTCCTCGCCCTGTATCACTGATCACCCTTTCATATATTAAATAGTTTTTGTGAAAATGTCTTTGTTTATTTTCTGTGCCCTTCCCTAGCTTATAAGCTACATGAATGCAGAAATTGTTAGGTTTTTGTTTGACTGTTGGACCAGCAGTATTTAATAGAACACTTCTTGATCCTCAGAACATACATGGGTGTGATGGTCTCTGTTAATAAATAGTGTTCCTAATGGAAGTAGTGGTCTGAGCCAAGCAGAGTGATGTTTGAAAGTTTCAGAGAAAGCCAATAATCCAGTTTGGTAAGAACATAAGGTATATAGAGAATTAGCCAGACATATGATGACAACTTAAGTCCAGAAAAAGACCATGTATCTTATCTAATAACATAAATGATGATAGAACTACAAAATAATTTTTTAACATTGGGTTTATATATCAATTAGAATAAAGAAAAAATAATAGCCAAAGGTTTGAAACCTAAGAAAAATTACTATTGGCTCAAACAAATCAATCAAGGACTGTATGGCTACAACATAGAAAATGGGAAGCGATATATGCTAACAATGCACACTAAAATTCAAGAGGAAGTATCTCCTTGTGTTTTATATACATATACATGCAGAGAGAGAGAGAGAGAGAGAGGTGTGGATGTATTTATAAACCAAAGTAACATCAAGAGAGGGAAAATACTGTGTCCAAAAAAATGAAAGTAAAACCTAATATTCTGGAAATAATTCCAGAGTGATGATCTATCAACTTTTTATAGTATGAGTCACCAGAAAATATCACTGTCACTTGTAGACATATTACTTGCAACATAAACCCTAACTTGATTTCATAGGTCTTCTTGCAATTTCTGACTTTTCTGATCTTTTGTGAAAGAAAAATTTTAGTATAAACTGAAAATATAACAAGGTAACAGAAAGCCTAATGGAAATGTCACACGTGGGATGAACAAATGTGTGAAAAATGAAGTTGGAGTTAGTTAAAATTATAGACTCTGCTTGAGAGTTTGCTTTTAATTTGAGTAAAGCACCAGTTAATGAGGACCATTAGAAGTCCAAAATGTTAATTTAATGAAAACCTCCAATTACATTCTGTTAGATTTTCTCATTAACAATATCAACTTTCAGCAGTTGTTCTCATTAGACAAGAGGACATCAAAAAATTAAAATAAAGGGCATGTTTAAACAAGTGGAATTAGGTTATACAAAGATTAGCTGAAATTGAGGGAAAGTTTACAAAAAGAGTTACAGTAAATTTCCCGGAGGACCAGAAAATTCTTAAAGAACAATGTAAACAAATTATTCTGACTTTGTATCATAATTTCAGCCCACGGCACATACACTGTGATTAGTCTGACCAGCAGTTTAAACTCATATTCTTCAATGTCCCTAATAGAGGAACATTGCCTTCAAACATGGAGGTATTTTTATGCCAAAATCCATTGAAGATGTCCATATTATAATTTAAGCTGGACATGAGTAGAAACCATGGACCCTCAGACTATCACAAAGAAACTTAATCTTTGGTCTTGAATAATAAATGTTTTAAAGTCAAGTCTGAGGGAAAAGTCTATGTTTACATTTACATTTCTCTATTTCTGTATTATAAATTTGACCACTACCGTGATCAATTCCAACCTTTAGGTAAGTCCTGTTTTTAAAAGATTTCAATTACATAAAAGGTTTTCTTGACAAATAATATTTTCTATACCTGTACTTGCTTTACTTTTAGTGCTTATTATATACATTTTATAAATAGTCCTTTTTAATGAATATTTAAACAGTGATGTAATGAATATCCTTACTGGTGAATCATTTTTGCTCATAAGTGGTGTATGATATTTTAAATATTTCATGAAATGTACACTAGACTTACTAGTGTGTTCCTAACTTCCCATAGCCCAAAGTTTTTGCTAAAGCAACAAACTTATATAGACAAATTAGTACATATGAGTTCCCTTCCCAGCCCAGGGAAGCTGTAGTGTATGAGCTTCTGACTTCACAATCAATCTACCAATCTTGGCTTGCCAATATTTATTACACGGCATGAGAACAAAAGCTCAATTACATTTTCCCTTTCAGAAAAAAATATTAAAGACTTTAATTCTCTCATTACATTCTTCAGCATTCTCATTATCATTTCAAATATCTTTCTTATTTTCTTGGCTAAATTAATTATTGCTATTTTAAAGCCCGTATGTGATTATTTCGGTATCTGGGTCACCTGCATTTATTTCCATTGTCTGTCTGTTTTGCTCTCCTTGGATTTTAAATTGCATATTGAACACAGTATATGAAAAATGTTGAAGCTCTGATGATGTTATCCCCCTCCAGTGAGGGTTCACCATTTCCTTTGATCAGCAGGTGGAATGGAGGTAGATCATGTGCTCCCAACCAGGGACTGAGCTGAACCTGTGGCTGGGTTGCAGTTTTGGTCAAGTCCATGAACCTCCTCTCTGTTTCAGATCCCAGGGTGCATTCCTTCACAGGTTTTAACCGAGGGGTTAAAACCTAACCACCACTGTGAGACTGAAATCTCTCCTCTGATTTTTATTCTCTCAGAAGAATATTGAGCTTTCTCTTATTGCAGGGAATTCTGGCCCCTTAAATCTCAATGTTTCGTCTCTTGAGCCCTATGAGACTATCAAAAGTTCTACCAGTTTCTCTGTCTCTGGGTAATATTAACTGTTACCTCATTCCAAGAATCAAAAATGCCCTGCAGAAGATAAATCATGGTTGCAGAATATCTTTTTGCCTCTGTGCTCAGAATCTGCTTTCTCAGGATTTTATCCCCTTAGACCTAGTTGCTACAAAGGTTATCCATTGCCTTCAAACATTTATTTTTCATCTGGCTTTCTAAGTTTTCCTCAGTGACAGCACTGGTTGACCATAAACCTCTCCATCATAGCTGGAAACTGAAATCCCTTTTTCAGGAATTTGTACAAAGAAAAAACAAACCAAATGCAGGACAAACAACAAAAATAATCAAATCCGATAGCAGTAGGTACTAAGAAATAAGGACATATGAATGAGAAATTTGAGACAAATTTAAGATTAATAGACTAAGACAAAATTATAAGAACAAATAGCCCTGGCCGATGTGGCTCAGTGGATTGAGCACCAGACTGCAAACCAAAGGGTCACCTGTTTCAGTCCTAGTCGGGGCACAGGCCTGGGTTGTGGGCCAGGAACCCAGGGGGGCTCTCGAGAGACAATCACACATTGATGTTTCCCTCTCTTTCTCCCTCCCTTCTCCTCTGTCTAAAAATGAATAAATAAAATATTTTTTTAATTATAAGAAAAAATAGTGAAATAATATAGAGCCTATCAAAGCATCCATAGAATTTAGTTCTCTTCAGCAAGTTAGTAGATATTCAACAATACACAGTTGAAAATGGGAGCAACTATAATTGAACAACAATAAAAAAATTCTTCAAATAAAAAATAAAAATAATAGAAGAGTTCTGTAATACAAACACCATTGTGAAAAATTAAATGAAAGAAAATCAAATAGATTTTTAAAACCAAAATCATCAGAGACTTCAATATATTCATGTGCTTAATGAGTCAATCTCCTTGATCTCTTACATAGCATTGTCCCAAATCTATTGACTAGGGAACCCTTTCATAACAGAATGGTGAAAGCTTGGACACTTAAGTGGTACCAGACAAAATTCAACAGTATTTGAAAAGCTAAGAATCTTCATATATAAAATCAACTAAAACAATGTAGAGCAAATAGAAAAAAATGAGAGAAAATCCGCAGAAAGCTGTTAAAGTCCTATAAACACCTTACATTTAAAGTCCTACAAATACTTTACATAAAGGCATATTGGCTTATACCTTCTATTCTTGGATTCCCTAATTACCATACCTACCCACTGGCCAATGAAAATATTTATAGAAACCCCCTCTACCAAAAAATTAAATATAATTAATATGAAGTAGAAAATAAAGTATTTCAACCAGTTTCTTTTACATGATAAAAGTTTATTTCTATTAAAAATCACCCACTACATTTATATATGTATCCAAAGTATTCTGGAAAAGGCTTGGTTTCAGGGGGAAAATCTCATAGGCCTTCTCTGCAGTGGGAAAATTCGCTCTGCCACCAACTGGGGATCTTGATTATAAGAGATACTTCAGACTCAATTAACATAGACATTGGGGCAGTAACTACCACCTCCTGTGCAAGAAAAAGTTGATGTATCTCTATAGACTCTCTTTTGACTTGAGAACTTTTCTATTATTCTGCACTCATTTAATACCTATTACTGTGAGCTTTTATGTTAGACATGTGTTAGCTACTCCATAAAAATTAATATTTAAAATACCTTCTGTGAAAAACTAACAATACAAATTTCAACAATAAAATATCTCATGAAGTAAAAAAACATGAGGAAGTAAAACCTATATTATTCATTTTTACTTGTGTCTCAATGAAGAAAAGCCACATAAAGGTAATTAATTAAATTCTCTTAGGAGCAAAATTTGAGATAGCATATTGATCCAACATTTATTTTCCTATTGTAGGCCAATGAAGTGTTATTGTCAGGGTTTCTGCGAATGCATAAACTATTTTTATCTTTTATATGTTAAATAAATAGAGCTTGAGGAGAAGTAGTAAATTTAAAAATGAGAATGAAAGAGCAAAGAAAAACACTGTAGACAAAGTATTTTAGAATAAATAGCTTAGGCATCAAGCAGGTGACCTAAGTACATCCATTGAGCCAGGTATAAGACAAAAGACAATGTGGGACTGTGACAAATGAAACAGCATGTGCTTCCTCCATATGTGTTCAAATTCATTGCTTAAATAGTGCGTGGGTGAAGCAAGACCTGGATTCAGCATGTGGGTAGCTATTTTTCTGCCTCTACATTAGACACTGGCAGATTAGTAAGAAGGCAGAGAAGGTAGGTTATAAAATAAGAAATAGCATCCGTTGGTTACTTTCTGTGAGCTGGAGTGTTCAAAATGCTTAACAGATATTATGTTAATATAATATCTTAACAACATAGGAGGGAGATACTAATAATAGCTCCACTTTACATATCTGGTCTCTGATAAAATTTGTGATTGATCATTTTCATTTACTGAGCCTGGTCTTTTAAAAATAACTTATTTTGGACATTAATCCCTTATCAGATGTATCAGCAAATATGTTCTCCCATTCTGTGGGTTGTCTTTTTTATTTTGTTGATGTTTTCCTTTGCTGTGCAAAAACCTTTTAGTTTCCTGTAGTCCCATTTGTTTATTTTTTTCTTTTGTTTCCCTTGTCTGGGGAGATATAACTGATAACATACTGCTACGAGCAATGTCCAAGATTTCACTGCCTATGTTTTCCTCTAGGATTTTTATGGTTTCACGTCTGACATTTAAAGTCTTTGATCCATTTTGAATTTATTCTTGTGTGTAGCATAAAAAGGTGATCTAGTTTCATTTTTCTGCATGCATCTGTCCAATTTTCCCAACACTGTTTATTGTATAAACTATATTTAGTCCATAGCATATGCTTGTTTCCTCTGCCAAATATGAATTGATGATAAAGGTGTTGGTTTATTTCTGGGCTTTGTATTTTGTTCCATTGATCTATATGTCTATTTTTATGCCAGTAACATGCTGTTTTGATTACTATGGCCTTATAATATAATTTGATATTAGGTAGCATGATTCCTCCAACTTTGTTCTTCTTTCTCAATTCACTGTTGCTATGTGGGGCCTTTTGTGGTTCCATATAAATTTTTGAAATATTTGTTCTAGTTCTATGAAATATGTCATTGGTATCTTGATAGATATTGCATTGAATCTATAGATTGCTTTGGGTAGTAAGCACATTTTAATGATGTTAATTCCTCCTATCCTTGAACTCAGTATGTACTTCCACTTAGTTGTATCTTCTTCAATTTCTTCAGTGTCTTAACACCAAAAAAAAAAAAATTAAAAAATGGACAAAGGACCTGAATAGACACTTCTCCAAGGAGGACATACAGATGGCCAATAGACAAATGAAAAGATGCTCAATCTCACTAATCATCAAAAAATGCTAATTAAAACCACAATGAGATATCATCTCACTCTTGTCAGAATGGCTGTCATCAATAAATCAACAAACAACAAGTGCTGGCAAGGACGTAGAGAAAGGAGAACCCTTTTGCACTGTTGGTAGGAATGCAGACTGGTGCACTGTGGAAAGCAGTATGGACATACCCCCCAAAATTAAAAATGGATCTGTCTTTTGACCCAGCAACCCCTCTTGTGGGCATATATCTGAAAGAACCCAAACACTAATTCAAAAGAACATAAGTACTCCTACGTTATGCAGCATTATTTACAATCACCAAGATATGGAAGCAGTCCAAGTGTCCATCAGTAAATGAATGGATAAAACAACTATGGTACATTTACACATTGGAATACTATTCAGCCATAAAAAAAGAAAGTTTTACCCTTAGTGGTAGTATGGATGAGCCTAGAAAATATTATGTTAAGTGAAATAAGCCAGTCAGAGAAAGACAAATACCATATGATTTCACTTACATGTGGAATCTAATGAACAAACTGAACTAACAAGGAAAATGGGGACAGACTCACAGATGGAGAGCAGGATGACAGCTAGTCCGGGGATGGTTAAAGGGGAGGAGGGATTCAGCAAAAAAGAAAAAGCACTCATGGACGTGAACAACAGTGTGGGGATTGCTGCAGGGAAGGGAGTGTAAGGGGACTAAACGGTAATGGGAAAAATATATAATAAAGATAAAAAACAAAAAACAATAATAAATAAATAAAATAAAAATAACTTATTTAGAAAACCTTACTCTATTCCAGGTACTCTACTAACCATTATTTTACTTACTCCTGACAACAACCCTTTGGAGTGGTCTGTTATAGTAAACTGAAGTCCCAACAGCTTACATAAGGTGAGGATAAATCTATAACCCGAATAAATAAGCAGCCCAAACAGTGAAGTGAGTAGGCCATGGGGGTGGTTATAAGTTTACCACCAGAAATCCATGTTTCTTGAGTCCACTGGGCTTTTGATAAGTACTGTTAAAGAGAAAACCACAGGCCCAAAATGGTATCACTTGTGCTTAAAAAAAAACAAGATTTAATACCTAATCTAACTGCAGTTTCAATCACTTCTGGTCTAGAATTCTCTGGTAAAGTACCAGTCATTTGTGGGCTCTCTCCATTCCCCACAAGAAGAAGCAATCTGCATGATAAAAACCCTTCCTTTTCTCTTCCCCCAAAAGAAAGATGTCCTGGCCCAAAAGCAATTCTTTCTCTCTCTCTCTCTCTCTCTTTTTTTTTTTGCTCCACCCTTCTTCCTATAAAAACCTTCCATTTTGTGCAAACCTTGGGAGCACGCTTCTAGTGGCTAGAAGAGGTGCTGCCTGACTCTTGACTTGGTTAATAAAGCCAATTAGATATGCAAATTTACTTGGTTGACTTTTGTTTTTTAGCAGTACTGATGGAAAACAACACTGGGTCACAGTGGACACAGACCATGCGGTCACACCCCTTGAGGTTCCTGGTTGTTATCTGTGGCCTTAGAGGCCAGCTGACAGGCAGCTCCATCCTGTGTACACATGGTAAATGACAAGGATGGTCCAGTGTCCCAGTTCAGCTGCCATTTTTATTCTGATTTTTCTGAGTACACAAGCTGATGCTTTATAATTTGTTCTTTGTAAAAGAAGTCGTTTCTTTGAAATCCACACTATTTTAACAGGACATTCTTTACCAAGAAATTTTACTTCTGGAAACATACTTCTTTGAAAAGAAGTATGAAAATTGCAGACACCTCCAGAAGTGATTAGGTGTGAGGAACACATTTTTCAGATGCTTTTGTGTAATGACATGTTTTTAGTCCAGTGCAATATCTATAAATAAATTTTATTGTCACGACAATGTGAAAATAATAACTGTTTCATTAGACATTTCAAAACTAAGCTTCTGTTTCTTTCATTTAAACCAAAAATGTGTTTCTTTTCAAAAATAGATTATTAACCTTCTGTCTAAAAGTCTCAGGAGATTCCCTCCCTGCATGCCCCTCTGAAGATAACCTTAACTCTCACGGCTGACTGAGCACTTCCTGTTTTCTCTCTTTATACCCTATCTATGCTCATTTCTGGCAGTTTCCTCCATTGTTCCTACTTCTCTCCTACCGCCTTTCAACACCTACACTGGCAATATCTTATTCAATATTCAGGCCCTTGGGGTTTCACCAGTGTCCTCATGTCCTGCTGGTTACAGCAAAAGGGTTCAACTGTGAATAAAAAATTGTGGCAATTCCCGTAGCAAAGCCATAGGATTTGTACTAAAAAAATCAGCCTAGACCTCTAACCACAACAAAGGACAATCTTCTCTACCTACAGAGAATAATGATCAAGTGTGGTATGTGCTTACTTCACCTCACGTGCCTTTGAGTCTCTACACTAACAGTCCTCTAAGAATCTTGATCAAAATGCAGACAACTGTAATGGAACAACAATAAAGTAACAAAATCTTAAAAAAAAAAAAAGCTGCCTGAAAAAAGATTTCTTGCAGAAATTCCAAAAATTCCAATGACTGATCAAAATTCTAGACTCTACAGTCTACTGTTTCCTTCCTATTATCTTTTTATAGGGCTTTCAGTCCCATTGTTTTAACTGTGAACACCCAACCCAGAATAAAACCCCCTGTAAAAACAATGTATCCAAGAAGCTTCCTCTATTTCTTTACCTTACTTGAAACCCAGCCTTCAACAAGATCTTCTCTTCCCTCATACTCCCTCTGGGTAGATGGTGTTTCATCTCCAAAATCATGAACTTTACTGACATTTCCTAAACTCCCTACTAAAAGTTTTAAACCACAGGTACCTGACGTCTGTATAAAAAACAAACAAGTTAAGTGTGGTAATAATAATAATAAGCTTAAAGTGATGACAGTTACTCATGTGCCTTTTTCTACTCTAATTTAGCTGTCTTCTTCTGACCTGAAGACGCTTCCATATTTGTCCAGTTGTTGGGTCGCTGCCTCAAACATTGTTGACCTCTGAAGTGTCAACAAAATGTATTCACACTCCTTGTGAGTATCCTTTTTCTATGGTCTTTCCCTTATGATGGATAGAAAGATTGAAGTGCCACATTCAAAGTACAAGTTGGCGTTTGTGGTGATTACAGTAACAAATTTTCCACATACCTAAAGTTGCTAAAGTGAAATAGACAAAGAATTCAACCTAAAAATCCAGGTAAATTAGACCTAAATCTTTCAATATTTGTTTCTCTTGAATAGATCTACTCCAAACATTTAATCTATGAGTTGCAATCACCGTCTTTCCATGTCTCTTACACACTAACCCTCACCATTTGTGTTCTATAACCTCTTCGTGGCTACTGAGGACCTGACCACTCCCCTTTATTCTATAGCATCAGTCTTGAAATATCTTCATTTTACTCCACATGAAGCATACAGTCCTTGGTACATAACTTCAATCATCTCTTTCTTTAGAATCACCTGTTAGCCTACTCACATTTACCCTTTTTATTTAGCAATAAAAGCTTGGCTCCAGGTACAACTCTTTTTGGAAAGACTTTCTTGGACCTCCCCTCCAAACAGGTAAAATTGTACATTTTACTACCCATTGTACTCTCCCAAAACACCTTCTACTGGCCTTGTTTGCAGAGCTACTTCCCTCTATGAGACTATAAGTTCGTTGACAGCAAAGATCATGTTTTGTTTTGTTTTGTTTTCTGGATCTTACTGCCTGGCACAGAGATGTATGCCAAGTATGCACTTAATAAATGTCTTCTC
Source organism: Macrotus californicus (assembly GCA_007922815.1). Classification (NCBI taxonomy): domain Eukaryota; kingdom Metazoa; phylum Chordata; class Mammalia; order Chiroptera; family Phyllostomidae; genus Macrotus; species Macrotus californicus. The sequence continues at coordinate 2,399 of VMDR010023540.1, read as the reverse complement.
AATTAATCAATAACTTATTCTTCTCAGAAATTGCATTGATTTCATTTGCCTCTGTCAAAAAATGTTCAGTTGATCACATTCACTCTTTTTAAATACACTTTATTTTCTTAACAATTTTAAGTTTACAAAAAAATTGATGAGAAACTACTGATAGATCCTATATTATCCACCCACAAGTGTCCCCTGTTATTAACTCTTGCATCAACATGGTACATTTGTTATAACTAATGAGTCATTATTTGCACAAGATTATTCATTTTAATCTATAGTTTATGTTAGGCACAGTCACTGTGTTGTAGAGCTCTCTGGATTTTAGCAAACGTATAATGACATGTGTACATTATTGCACTATCATACAGAATTATTTTACTGCCCTAAAAATTCTTCTGCTCTGTCTATGCATCCTTCCATCCTTCTCCACCCAACCCCTGGTAATCACTTCTTCTTTGTTCTCTCCATAGTTGTGCCTTTCCAGAATATCACAGAGTTGGAATCATGCAGTGCACAGCCTTTTCCAACCTGCTTATCTCACTTAGCAGTTATACTTTCAGGTTTTCTCCATGTCTTCTCGTGGACTGATAGATCATTTCTTCTTATTGCTGAGTAACAGTCCTCGTCTAGATGTGCCACAGTTTGTACAGCCATTCATCTATTGAAGGGCATCTAGATTTCTTTCAAGTTTTGATAATTATAAATAAAGTTGCTATAAACATTCAGATGCAGGTTTTTGTGTGGTGTGGGCAAGAATTTTTAACACATTTGGGTAACTACCAAGGAGCTGATTGTGGGATTATGTGGTAAGATATATTTAGTTTTGTAAGAAACTGCCAAATTGTCTTCCAACGAGGCCATTTTTGCTTTCCTACCAACAATAAATAAGACTCCCTGTCTCATTCCCTTTTCAGGATACAATGACTCATCCTTAAACATAGACTCATATATTACTCTTTTTGTTTTTTTAAGACTTGTCTTTTCAAGTCAGCATTCATTGCTGCTTACCCTCTGATCTCCCAACATTTGGAAAAATCCTATACCACTTCCCCATAGCACATGGCCATGCAATGACACCCCTGCTACCCTGCTGATGTGGGTCTCTGTTCCTCTTTGCATCTCAAAGCAAGGTGTCTAAAAAAATGCCTGTACATTTTCAATAAATGTTTATCTAATTAATTCATAAGGGGATAAATGAATGAACGTATGATTTCTGTTTTTTTAATGCACAGTGGCACAAAAAATTCAGAGTATAAAGACCAGTTATACAAGGCTTTTCTGTCGTTTCTACCTGGTAAAACTACAGGATTAGCAGGACACTCACAGAATTTGAATTAAGAGCTTTATCAGGTTACAATGATGAAGAGTGCTACAGCTCTGGAGGAAAATACTGCTAGAGAAAGTGCACTGCTCAGAAGAGAATGGAGGAGCTCATAAATAGGCTTTGTTTTGTGGCCTTTTATATGGGCTCAACGTGTTTAATTCTAGGCACATCTCAGGGAACACAGTAAACAAGAACATTAAGCTGTGTGTCAGGAGAAACAACTCTATCCCTGGCTGTCCTGGTGAAATCTGTGTGACTCTGAGTAAAGTCTTTACTTGGCTTTATCCTCTTGTTCCTCATATGTACAGTGAAGGGCTTATTCATTCAACTTTCAAAAAGTGTACTGATTTCCTACTAAGTGTTCCCAGATGCTTGGGCCCTGGGAGGAGCCAGATGATCAAAGTCTTAACTTCAATGTCTTTATATTTCAGGAATGAGGAAGGCAATGGGAATAAGCAATTAACGAATAAATGGATACATATCAAATAGCAATAAATGATGTGAAACTATCAAATAAAGATATGTAAGAGAGAGATACTTCCCAGAGAATAATATTAAATTGAATGTTCTGTCAAACTCTCTGAAGCCATGACATTTAGGCTGAGTCCTCAGTGGCCAGGAAGAGCCAGCCAGCTTCGTGGACATCTGAGACAGATGGTGCTTCTAAGATCACTTCTATCTCTCAGAATCTGATTTTATTGATGTTTGATTATGGCCATTGACAGTGTGACATTTCATCAGTGAGGTTATGTAAGAAAGTTAATATCACCTCTTGTGAGGTCAATGGTAAACAGGATTTGCAAGGTAATCTATCTGCCTACCTTTAATAATTTGTAAATGGTACTTATTCCATCATCCATCCTTACCTTTCCTCTCACAACAGCACATTTTCAGTCCATCACGATACAATTCAGCACATTGAATTGTTTTATATTCCAAGGACCATTTAACATGTTTTTTGACCTCAAAGATGATTTGAGAAAAAAACTCTTTTGAAAGCACTGATATTAGGAAAATCAAAACATGATTCAAATGCCAGGAAAATAAATTCTTATCTAATTTGCCTTAGTGAACATGAATCAGT
>VMDR010023539.1:0-15537 GCA_007922815.1 Macrotus californicus | reverse complement strand
CTTATTTCACTTAGCATAATGCTCTCTAGTTCCATCCATGCTGTTGCAAAGGGTAGGATCTCCTTCTTTCTCTCTGCTGCGTAGAATTCCATTGTGTAAATGTACCATAGTTTTTGATCCAGTCATTGACTGATGGGCACTTAGGTTGCTTCCAGCACTTGGCTATTGCAAATTGTGCTGCTATGAACATTGGGGTGCATAGGTTCTTTTGCATTGGTGTTTCAGGGCTCTTAGGGTATAATCCCAGCAGTGGAAAAACTTGTGCCCATTTAAAACAGCCTCTCTTACTTTAATTTCAACCCAGAATACTTATCTATGGTTATTCTGTTAAGCAAATACATTTAAGACTATTAAAATTCAATCATACCTTGCTTAAACAATTTGAATGATTAATTGCAATGATTAACTTTGAGTAAATCCACAAAATAAATAGAGCCTTCATACTTCATAATTAAATAGAACCCCAACTTCTTTTCAGCACCTTGTTCTGCATTCAGATTATCAGGGTGCTATTTTAAATCACTTTTAGGAAATGTGTTTAATGACATTTTTGTTCTTGAATTATTAACAAACTTCCACTCAAACTACAGATTGGCAATTGAAGTTGTTAGATAAAATGAAGTGAGTAGAAAACACCTAGTAATATATGTATAAGGAAAAAAAGACCTCTCTACTCCTAGCCATTTTCTGGAAGCTTTAATACTTTAAGTGCTTTTATATAACAATATAAGGTATCAATAAATGTTATTATTTCCTCAAGGGACTGTTAAATTGTCTGACTAGCCTTTATTGATAATTACAAAAACAGTACATTTCTTTTTGTTGTCCTTTGTGTATTTCATGTGCATTTCTAAGATAGGAACAGACTGATAAATTCAATTTTACAAAATGCTGATTGATTGGGAAAGGAAAGAGCCACACTCCTTAGTGCAGAGGGGTTTTTTAGATGGCTCTGAAATATGTTTTATAAATTCAGTTTGTTATTCGATACATTTAACTTAAATATAAAAATATCTCCCCTGTTCATTCGTTGTTGTTGTTTTCATTGAACAGTTGTGTTTGCTCGGTTGTTTTGTGATGCACATATGGAAATGTCTAAAACATCAAAAATGGAATTCAATATTGGAGTCTTTTCAATGATTCTCATCAGCTGGCAGATTCTCTTACTTTATTCTGTGGGATACTAGTCTCAAAATATGTTCCACAAATAAAGGGCTTTTGTTAAATATTGTCAGTCCCCCTAGGACTATTGCAATGTGCATGTTAGCAAGTTCAAAGCTCTGAAAGGTTCTGCAGGAAAGCAAACTTTTACTCACGTAGTCAGTCCCCAAACTGTCTTTTCTTTCTTTAAACATGATACTATTAACCTTTTTCTGAAAAAGCTTTTGACAAATACTGTTTCAGGTAACTCTGCTTAGTGATCAGTTTTCTTTCTTCGTCCATGTTTCCTCGGAGATGATCATCAGCCAAGCTGTAAAGCATGTACGCAGCCCTTCCGCCTGAGATTCGGTCTCCTTTACAAAGCAGGACTGAGGAACAGTAACCTAACACCTTTGATAGCAGATGTACCTGACACATCGTATCACTAGAGCACATAACTACTTAGTCAGTAGATGTGATGGAAATATCCTGAGTTTTCTCTGCACAGAATCCTCTTCTTCACACATGTCCCTATGTTAATGCTTTGTTCATCACGTACTATTCTGCTCCCAGAAAAAAAACCCTGAATCACAGAGGACGCCAAGTCTCTTTGTTCTCTATGCTATCTCCCACCATGGGTCTCAGCAAGCCCTTCCTGGACCTTTGTAGTGGTCTTGCTTTTATACACACGTTTCATTCTATTCACACAACCCCTCTGTAAATCTCAGCATAGAGGGACTACAGTGGTTCCAATTTAGAATGTCCTCAAGAGTAACCTGTCTAAAGTGAACGTGGGCCAAGTTTGCCTTCAGTTTCTCGTTATTAAAAAAATGGGGACTATGTGTTATGTTGCAATGTTCTCTAAGCTGATTACCCAGAACAGAGGCTCAGCATGATGCCAATTCTTTACATGCATTGCCCGACTAAACAAGTACCTTTTGAGGCTTATCCATCACAATTTATGATACATTAAGCTAAATCTAATGTTCTCTCAGGCCGGTGTTAGGGGATTTTCAATACTCAGACTTAAAAATTGCATTTGAGGAGAGAGATTTCTCCTCTCTTTTTTCCATGGAATTTCTTTAGTTCTATAGTCTTATTATATACTGTTGGACTTCTGTTATACTCTGGTACTAGTCGTGGATTGATTTTTAAGCATTTGAATCTTAACTGGTAGGAGGAAATGACTTTAAATTAACATTGCATTAAGTACTATAAATTCTTCACTGAAACAGAGAGTGTTTAATTATAAATGAAGGAACCTGCTTCTCAGTTGATTAACTATATTAAACACTTTATATTTTCAAATCTCTACACTCCAGGTAATAAGCTATTTCTCACAATAGGTCTCAGAGGGAACCTAATACTATCACCTCCTATTTTTTTAACTGATGCACTTGACCCATAAAAATGAGATGCCTCAGCCCTGACTGGTGTGGCTCAGTGAATTGAGAACTGGACTGTGAACCAAAGTGTCACCGGGTTCGATACCTAGTCAGGACATATGCCAGGGTTGTGCGCCAGATCCCCAGTGGCGGATGTGTGAAAAGCACCCACACATTGTTTCTCTCCCTCTCTTTCTCCTTCCCTTCCTCTCTGCCTCAAATTAAATAAATACCAGCATTACATTTCAAGTTCTTAATGTACCTCTGCCTAGTTTACAGAGTGGTGCCCTTAGTTTTCTGAGCAGCCAAAGCAAATTAGACAATCAAATAAATTTAACTCTCCTCTTTTACTATATATGGCTATACTTCTGTAGTACACAGATATGCACACACACACACTATTTTTTTCTTAGAACATTTCCATTCTGTATGAAAAACCAGATATTATGGAATAACATAAAGCAAAATGGGAGAGATGATTCTCCAGTCTACTTATTCCATACTACTTATTCTGAGACCCCTTCACTTAAACTCACTCGCAAGATTCACTTTTCCCTCTTCCTTTTTAGAATCTGTCATTTGAAAGACTAATATGATTGGCTTTGGCCAAATCGTAAAATTGTCTTGTACTGAGATCAACAATATTTGTGGCAATCAGTTCATTCTTAATAGCTCACTTGATTATATTGGTTTCTATCAAAAATAAAATTATATATCATATTTAACTGTATTTACTAATTGACTTAATTTATAGTCTTCAGTATTTTTACTTTGAATTTTAAGAGCTATTTTCCATGAGTAAAATAGTCCATAACACAAAATATAGAGATTAGGTTAATTTTTTATCAGTGGCTTTGAATTGTTCAATAGTTTAACCTTACTATTGCTGATGAGTTTGCAGCTCTCTCAATGTCAGTGTCAGATTGATGTGTGATTATGCAGAGAAAGGGAGGTAGAATGGAGGATTGCCTAGTGAATCGGGGTGAATCACTGACTGACACCTCAGGGGTTTTTGTTGTGTGGGTATATAGCAACCGACACATGACTTTGGGATTAAATTTACTGTAAATGTACTGCCATATGAAACTTGTTAAATTAATATACATGATTGTCAAACTTTAAAAATTGTGAATTATTTATTTAAAATTTTTATTCAGGTCTATCATTTTTCTGTAGAAACAGCATAAGGAAAGTTCTTACCTAATGAAAGAAAACTCTCATTTAAATGTTATAATGCTAACCAAAGTAAATGCTCCTTGAAATACTATTTTTAGATCTGTTTATAAAAGAAAATGATATTTGCCCTGGCTGGTGCAGCTCAGTGGATTGAACACGAGACTACACACGAACCAAAAGGTCACTGGTTCGATTCCCAGTCAGGGCACATGCTGAGGTTGTGGGCCAGGTCCCCAGTTGCGGGTACATGAGAGGCAACCACAAATTGATGTTTCTCTCCCTCTCTTTCTCCTTCCCTTCTCCTCTGTCTAAAATAAATGTAAAAAATATTTTTAAAGTGATATTTTATGTGCTATAGAACTTCAGTTACATTTGAATTATATATGTATAATATTATAAACCAAATATAGTAGTCAGAAATGGATATTTTAGCACATTTCCCTTTCTGCTAAAAGTCACATTTGGTACCTATTAAAATATAAATATATGACTGTAGGTAATATTATGATATAATTTCTTCTTATTCTATCCTAGAGTCATGTACTGATAAAGATATGGTGAGATACAACCAAGGTTCATACTTGTAAATTGCATTGCATTGTGGAAAAATGTAACAAACAATATTAGAATATGATTTAAATATTTGTCTTTAGTGTTTTCATTAAGATTGAAGATTTGTGCAATTCCAAACAATATCTTGGAGGATTCTCCTCTGAGATTCAGACTTCTTCAAATTTATAAAAACACTTCACATCTATGCAGTACATGCTTGTTCTTGACACAGGTACCATAAGTGTTAGGACGATAATCTGTAAGTACACAATTTGCAGTACGTGACAGTGTTATGCCTCTTCTGTCCATCTCATGTAATGAGGGTCTTGCCTAGTGTCTAATCCTGATCAGGAACCTATAAATATTCCTTGAGTAAAAAGAAATAAATGAACATCGCTTTTGATGATTATTTCTCCTCACTAAGATGCATACAAGAGAGAAGGTAAAATATTGGGGCTCTAGAGCAAAGAAAATTAAAAGAAAAAAATTAAGATTTAAAAAATTACATTAATCTCTAATGCATTCTTACATAGTTTTGTAGATTTCCATGGTGTTTCTAAGCATTTATTGGACCAACTAAGGAAAATCAGATTAAATTCAGAAAGGTTACCTAAAATGCAATTAGAAAGCCTCCAGTATCTGCAAGTTCTCAAATTTCATATTATTTTTGTCATTGTCCTTATATATTTATGTTGAATGGTAAAAGTAAATGAGCAATTTTTATTCTGATGATTATGTTTCACTGCATATGCTTCGTATCATCATACAGAGATGATGATGTTAAGAGAGAAGGAGCTGGGTAGAAGGTTGGATAAGAGAAAAGTGTGTGCATAAGAGAATCACTGCCATAAAAAGGAGAGAGCTCTATTCCACACTGAGTCCCATGATCTAACTCAGAGTTCAGAGCTGGAACCCTAAGGAGGCCAACAGATGCCCCCCCAGAGCCTCTGGTGGTTATCACTAGCAACCCAGGCTGTGCGAACAGCGCTGACTTAGTTCCAGAAAGCATAGCTCTGAGGACACAGACAAAACAGGCTTGCCAGGCCACCTGCCAAGAGGTTCTTTTGGTCAAATGCATGAAAAGAAATTTTTTTAGCTCAGGTTAATTCAATCTATGAAAATGCCTCATGATGTGAACTGGCTCAATTCTTACAAAACTAGTTTTGGTCAGCGTGTAAATTTAACTTAGAAGAATTTTCTTTAATATGACATTCGTACAATATTTGAGCTGTTTGAGGACTGAGTGGGGGCACACTGGGGGTGAGTGAGGGACATCTGTAATAGTGTCAACAATACAAAAAAGACTAACAACAACAAAGGAAGAATTGCCGTAATTGAGGAATGATATGAGTAAGGAATATTATTATTATAATATTTTAACTCTAATTTACAATGGCTTTATGTAAATAGGTTATGTTTGTTCAAAATTCAATAGCAACAATGTTTATCGTAGATATATTTAGAGTATTATTTATATCCCTGGAAATATTATCCAATTAATAAAAATCAGTGTTTAGAGTCCCTAAGTGACTTCAGTCTTTAGATTACTTCTAGATAACCCAGATGATGTTAATTGATATTCACACTACTTGGAACTAACCAAGAAACATATATATATTTTTCTTTATTATGTTTTATTTTATTTCAGCCCAGAGATGATTACCTAGAGTGAATGAATACCTAACCTTATGAAAGTAACACTAACTACTCATGGAATTTTTGTTTCAGCATTAAAAAAAGGACGATTTTGGATCACACCAGATCCTTATCACAAAGATGACAACATCCAGATTGGGCGTGAGGTGAAAATATCTTGCCAAGTAGAAGCCGTTCCTTCTGAAGAGTTAACGTTTAGTTGGTTTAAAAACGGTCGTCCATTAAGAAGCTCTGAGCGGATGGTTATCACACAGACTGACCCAGATGTCTCTCCAGGAACGACAAACTTGGACATCATTGATTTAAAATTCACGGATTTTGGGACATACACATGTGTAGCATCTCTGAAGGGAGGAGGGATATCTGATATCAGTATCGATGTTAACATATCCAGCAGCACAGGTAAGCACATTTATGATACAAAAGATGCTCCCGTTGAGAATAATTTCCTTACACACAGCAGGGGAGATAGGCTCTGGCCAACCTAAGAATATTCTTATTTTTTTAAAGTATCATAAAACCAAAATGTAACCTTCTAAATGCCCAATAAATACCATGTTCAGAGACATTGCTAGTTCTATTTTGATTTAAATTTGCATTAAGTTTTACAGAAATAGTACACATACAATTAATAGCATTGGCCTGATAGATGTGGGTTTCCAGGTTGAATAGTACCCATTTGTTCATTTTATTTCATTAACTAGAAACCCTTTTTGCATCCTAAAATTGCATTAATAAAATTAAATAAGAGACATCTAAAGAATTAAGGAAGCTTTCATAAATTTTAAGCTAATAGAAACTATTGAGTCCTAATAAGAAAGTATTAAGAAAAAATTTAAGAGTATGCAAATACAAGACATAAGAAATGTCTTTTTCACCAACAAAAACCAATGATAAAGATGTTAAACTTGTAATCAAATGTGACTCTTTGAAGAAACTTACGATAGAATCTCTACATATTGAGAATGGTTAAATACAAAAATATACTGGAATGAAATTCCTTCCTTTGGGGTTGAAAATCAAGACATGTTATCAATTTTATCCCAATTAAATGTACATCTGTACGTGAGGAAAATTAAAGGGCTTTTGTGGGAGGACACCTTAATTGAACTCTTAGGGTGTTTTAGAGCCTTGTGATTGTATGACCAGCAGTCGGTTTGTATCTGGAGAACTCCAGAGTAGCTTTATTTGTTCTGCCCACTTGTTACCTGATTGAATTTTAAGATTTTAATATAATCTTAGGGTGGATGATATGTGTTGAAAACAAAGCACAAAGGTAGTTAGCAGACATACTCTGTTTTGAGGAAATTCAAATAGTCAACCTTTTTTTTTCCAGTCAGGAAGCTTTTCACTGTTACGGGCTAACCTGTGATTGTGTGTCCTCTCGTGATTGCAGATTGCAGGGCACACTGGATCGATTTTCCTCCTTGAGGACTATAGGTCCGTACTTGAGGCTGAACAAATGGGCTTACTTTTTTTATTGCTAAGGGACATTTTATTTTTGTCAGCCACGATTAATGCAGAAAAGCAGCAGAGAGACGGAAAATATCCTTTGGACAGATGTCTTTTTCGGTATAAACAACAACAATAACTAGTTTTTATCTAACCTTTATTTCAGAGTTGGTGCTGGCACGAGGAGATAGGCTTAGTTTAGGAAATCTAACGAAAACTGTTGATATGTTCATTCAGTCATCATTTTTATGTTTTCATTAAATCAACAAATACCCACTAGTTGTGTCAATGTCCAGGTGCCATCCACATGTGGCATTTCCTATAAGAGTAAGAATAATTTTGTAAGCACCAAGATCATTTGTCCTAATTAATGAGGGTCAATTTTCCAGAATTGGTCTGCACTTACTAACAAGCATTGCTTTGTATGGCTGGTTGTTTGCTTTGTGTTACTGCCTTTTCAGAACGAGGGACCCCAGCCGAGCTGCTATCTAACCAGGCTTGTCTGATGGAAACACAGCTCACAGACAGCTAAACTTACACACAAGAGGGAGCACAGAATGGAGAGAAGACAGGAGCATCATAGAGTCACCCACAAACATCCCTTTCTAAGTGTATTAGTTATAGTGCCTATTTGAAACTGTGGATTCTAAATGACAAAGTAGGAAAGAGAACGAGCAGTGATTCATGACATTTTTAACAATGCTAAAAGGAAAATGACAAAAGATAATCATAAAAACAGAGAATACACAAGAAATCCTTCTTAGGAGGAGGAGTTTACTTGTAATAATTACAGTTTCTTAACTGCTATCATTTTGTCTGGTTACCAAAGGTAACAATACTAGAGATAAAATAAATATATTCAGTCCTCCTCCAAAACACTCCCTTTTGCTGTCTCCGCCCACCACAGACAGACTTGGTTATGGTCCGTCTCCTTGCCAGAGTGAAAGTTCCATGGAGTCAGGACTTGGCATCTGGCACAATACATGGCACTTAGTGGGTACTTAATAAATAATTATCAACTAAAGAATTGAGCTCATTTGTGTGCATAGTTTCCTTTTAGGTTTTCTTTCCTCTTTCTCTGCAAGATAGGCTATTGGTTTCTCTCTTCCTGCTCTTGTGATTTCCTACTGACTTTAAGAAGTTATACAGTAGGTCAGTTAATACTATGACTTTGTGTGTTCTTACTCTCAGCAGCAGGGATGGCTCCATAAATGGTGGTGTCCAGTGAAAATAAAAAGTGAGTGTCTTGTTTAGAACTTGCTTAGGATTTCATGATGGCAACGTGACAGCGTTAAGCCAAGCTCAGGGCTCTTGTAGGAATAGCCGCACAGGTGGCATGCTTACGGGGTGGCCTGTGAGAAGATTGCATTTTGGTAGGCCTGAAGAAGATGATGTTTAACCTAAAAGATGAGCACCTGAAGGGAATGACATGTTCTATCCTCATGCTGAGACTGACTTTGGAGTTTCGTCTTGCTTACATTAGAGTGGAATATCAGGGTATAGTGTGAAGATCTGAGACAGCCTGGTTCAATTGATATCAATAAAAACTATTATTACCCTCCCGTAACAGAAGACTGCACTTAAAGTAACACTTAATTATAAAATACAGAGATATATCTGGAGATGGAGTTTGAACAGTAAAAATGAAAAAGCTGTAGCATGGAGAAAAATCTTGGACTATATTAATTCTATGAACCATACATATATTCTGGAGTTTGCCTCATGCACTTGATTGAATAATAAAACCTGTGATATATGTGATGATAGATTGCCTTATTTTCACTTGAATTCAACAATGGAAACAATTTCCTCCTATTTCTGTAAACAGTCAAGTTGTTTATTGTGAGCATTATTGTCTTGTCATTTTAAGTTTAGGTTTGTTGTAGACTTTTTTACTGCATGTAAGCTCTGTGTCCAGTTCTGTGTCATATGATAACAAACTGACCTTAGATCACAAGCCCTCAAGGAGCTTTTGTGATCTAAGCTGTCAGATTACGTAGTTGCCAGATGACTTAGAAATAAGGCACAGCATATTGTGGATTGGAAGCTGTACTTAAAGTTTGGTCAGGTTTTTGTAGGAATTGTGAATGCTTTTGTCAATATGAGCACAGGAAATTTTCACGGAAAAATGTCGTTTGAGTGGAATCTTGATAGACGTAGGGCTGTGTTAGAGATGCTGGAGGGAGGGCACACTAGGAAAGATGTGCAGGCTGAAGAAACTTGCAGGAATATTGCCTGATTCTTTATTAAAAAAGCACATTTGTAGCCATTGTAAATGTATCAATTAAAAATGAAATATACTGGAATTTTAATGGCTACAATTCAATTTCATAAAATGAAAATTCTTCACGTACTTGCTGAAACATGTATGAGAATTTTGGCCCGACATTGAGGCAAAAGTGAATGAACGTCAACCCTTTAAATACTGTCGATTAGTTGTTATTCATTTACATAAATCTAACTGTTATATTAGATGGTTAGTTTTCAGAAGGATTACTGAAAAGTGTTCCATTACTCCCTGCAGTATTTTTTCATGTAAATTCCTTAGGTGCTTGCTAGCTTCTGGGTGTTCCTTGTGCGACCTGACGAACTTGTTGGTTTACAGTACAACCTGGCGGCATCTGTGTTGTGTCTACCAGACCGGAGGTTGGTGGGATTCCTGTGGTGAGACATCTGGTGGGCAGATGCAGCAGAGGACTCAATATTGATTTGATGATATTTTCTTACCTTGTTAGAGTACGCAAGCTTTTTATGTAGCAGAAAATGAAGCAAGATTTAGAGGATTAAACCAGAGGCCTCAGCATAGCATAGGTGCACGGGAGGTGACCAATTGAGAAAATTAGTTTGAAATTTTAGCTTTGCCGCTGAGTTACCATAATTATGATAGTAAATGTCTGCACAAGTATTCACATCTGTGCACTAAAAGCTCTGGATAACACAGGGCTCTGGTACACACCTAATGGGAACAGGTATTAAGAGGACAAAGGACCAACAACCATGTCTACGTCATTCGATTTCATTCTTGCCCTTTTCTAATTAAGAAAGAACAGGAACTCATACAATTCTGCTAAAACTGAAGTCTGTAGAATGAGTGTGGTGAATGATAGCGTGTTTCCTGTCAGGGGCAGTCAGAGTAAGGCTAACACATGTTAGGCCTGACAGTGCTTTGAACATAGGACGCTTCATGCAGTAAAAGTTATGTAATTGGTTCCTGTGTAACTGGACACAGAAAAATTCATTTTCTTTCTTGTCTCCAACGCCGTGAGATTAAATCCCTGACCTCCAAATTATTGATGGAGAACAGAGGTCAGCAATCTGTGAGGGGCCAGATAGTAAATATTTTCAGCTTTGCAGGCTATGTGGTTTCTGTCACACTATTCTGCTGTGCTATTGTAATAGTAAAGCTGCCACAGACAATAACATTGAGTGGATGTGGCCGTGTCCAATAAAACTTTAATTACTAAAACAGGTGGTGGGCCATATTTTGCCCACAGGCCATAGGGTGCTGATCTTTAACCTAGACTCTTGACCGTATTAAGAAATAAAATAATGTACCCTGGCTGGTGACGCTCAGTGGATTAGGTCACCAGTTCGATTCCCAGTCAGGGCACATGCCTGGGCTGCTGGCCAGGTCCCCAGTAGAGGGCAAATGAGAGGAAACCACACATTGATGTTTCTCTCCCTCTCTTTCTCCTTCCCTTCCTCTCTCTCTAAAAATAAATAAATAAAATCTTTAAAAATAGAAGTAAAATAATGATAAATCTGAACTCTATGGACTTACTGGCAAACTAAAACAAACCCACACATAACTGTTATTTGTCTCTACAAACATTAGTATATTTTCTATTGATAGTGGCAAAAATCTCAGTTTTTCCTTATTCCCTATTTATTTATGTATTTTATTGGACCGTTGTCTACAAGGCTGACCCAAATTCTAGAATTGTGCTGCAAGGATTCTTGTGATTGCTTTGCAGTTGCTAAAGTCTCATTCCTAACACATCCGATTTTCTGCTGCTATCTGTGTTCTGTTTGAGAGCTCTTTCATCTGTCTTTTATCTCTGTTTCTATATATGGGGTGGCAAAAGTAGGTTCACAGTCACACAAATAAATAACAATAATAAATAATAACACAAGAATGAACTGTGTTTTGTGTATGCAGAACTGTAAATCTATTTTTGCCCCATATATATAATTTCATATCGTTTGGCAGAGGACAAATTGAAGAAGAAACAACCTTAAAAAACCAAGATATGCTCTGAACTTGAGAAACCCCGATTATGGAGTCGTTTCCTCCTTTCTGAATGGCTGATTGACCACTTTTCATACTGGCCTCAGGCAGGAGTCGTTTGTACAGATTGAAGTGCCTCTAAGTGCTGAAACTTCTCTGTCAGTTGAGTTCTGTGCTTATTGATTGGAAGGGTTATTATATGTGTCATTGATACGGGCCAGCGAGAAGCATAATGGTTTTTGCAGTGTGTTGGGAGGGAGACAGTCTCCCTATGAAGCAGCGAGTTCCCTCTTTTGCAGCCTTTTCCACTTTCTGGTCAAAGGCTTTCTTCTTTACCCATAGCTTTGGGACCTGAATGAAATGTGGCTGCCAGATATCTCCACTGTGGTCCACCCTTACAGCCTTCAGTTGCTTATTGTGTTTGGCAAGTTTCCCAGAGAGATACTGAACTGCAAATACTGTTTCTACTGACCATGTAAACAGAACATTCCTTAATAAATTATTGGGCTATGCACACTAATTCCTTTCATTTGCACTTTCAGTCAGTAAAGGAGGGCCTTAATGTCAGCCTTAGGGGAGGTGTGGTTATATAAATTCATACTTGGTTATATAAAAGTTTACCAGGAATATTTTGTGCTTAACATTGCCTGTTTGAACTTCAATGTTTCTATTTTAAAAATTATTTAATAATTTGCAATTATTTCTTCTGCTCACTTATGCTAGTCTCACAATGTTCAGTGGCTGATGAGGGGTTTTTTTTACAAAGGAGACATGTAAATGCATCTATCTGGAAATGTTGGGAGTAGCTTGAGGATTTGTCTGGAATCTGTTTAAAGAAGTGATACATTTTTAAAAAATTCAGATAATTTGAAATAATAAAAGAAAAATGGTAGAAATAGCAAAGTTTTCTAAAGTTCTTTATATTTATACATAAGTAAGTTTGAGAAAATGTCAATTGTTTATACCAAATGTTATTGCTTGTGTTATTATTATTGTTATCATTTAGCGTCAGGCGGCATTGATGGAGATTTTAGTGTTTGGAGCTAGTTCTGTTCCCTGTTGTGTTTGATATCAACCATTCAAATAGTGAAAAATTCATGACTGAAGGTCAAAGATACTTTCAGAAGGCTTACCAAGTGCCATATTAGAAGGTGCTTAATGACTAGGAGAGAACTTGCTAAAATCACAAAAAAATGAAGGTGTGATGGATCACATGGGAGCAGTTTACAAAGATCTGAAACTTCTGAAGTTTTCTTTATGAAGACAGGGAATCCACCACAAGAATAAACACAGCATTTACAGCTCACATCATCGATATTTTTTGCCTTTCATTTGGTATATTTGACCTTTATTCCTCAAGCTCTCAGGCCAAAGAAACAGTCCTTTGTGGAGGAAGATTGAGAGTTGGAAATTTAAATTCAAGAGTCAAGGTTAACTGACAATGCAAGGAAAATACATCCAAGACTTCTTATACAGCAAAGAGAAATTAGTATAGCTGTCACCCGCAATCCTGGGATTAATTCATGAAATATAATGCATCTTCAATTCACAGAACATATTTATTCAACAACCATTACATGGAAGGGGATATAGAAAAAAAATAAAAAGGTATAGTACCTAATTCATAATGGATTTTATATCCCAGTTGGAATACACTTGAAAAACTCTAATACCAGATAAAATCTAGTATTTGCTCTATAAACTGTCAGAGTGATACAGAGCATACAGGGTGAAATTGTTGAATCTGGTCAGCAAGCATTCCACAGAGCAAGTGACATTGGAGCAGGATTTAAAGCGAGGATTATATAGCATAGGACTTAGAAAAAAATGAATGTACTTACATCTGATTTAAATAATCAAGAAGGACCAAAGAGTTTTATCAAGGGAGCAGTATGATCAGATTGGTGTTTTAGGGGGGCTATTCACGGGCTGAATCTGCAGTTCCAAAATGAGACTGTTAGAGGAAGGATGGTGGAGAAATAAAAGGGAATTTCAGAAGACATTCCAGGGTCTTCACAGTCCATCAGCTGGACAGAGACAACTTATCCTCTGTTCTCCCAACAGAGTAGATTACTTTTGTTTGCATTGTCAGGAGATATTGAGTGAGTCATTTAGAGATAATGTGAGAGAGAAGGCAGAAAAGTTTTATGAGAAAGTGATAAGGCAGTGGAGATAAACAATACTTTACAGATATGTCAGGTGAGAGAAGAAAAGATACAGAAGACTTAACTGATAAGAAAATCGGGGGACTCACTCATGAACTTTATCTGAGAAGTTCGATCACCTCTTTGCACCTTAGATTCCTTATCTCGCCACTACTGCTTTGGAATATTTTTAAGGAAGTTTGTGGAAACCCAATGGAAAAAAGCAACACAATTTTTAAAAGGTCTGCAGATTAGAGTGTGTGTTTGGGGAGGAAAACTACTTATTTAGCTGAAGAGATTGACAGGAATGAGATGAGGGCTGAGGCGTTCTCACAACCTCTCCCAGGGGGGCCAGTGAAGTCAGTGACCGATGCTCTCACGTCAATTGGAAAGAGCGCCTCACTGACGCGGGGCAGCTTAATGTGATGTAGAGCCCTGAGCGTGGGTCCAGGACCGAATTCGGCTTAATAGCTTCAAGACCTTGGGTCTGGCTGGACCTCAAAACTTTTCATCTGTGGAATAAAGGGATCAACTGGGTAATTGATTCCCAAATGCTATTCCAACGACAACTAGAGATTTTTTTTAAAAATATTCTCCAAGGCCACTGAACTAGGTGGAAGAGGAGTTAAATAATCAGTTAAGTATTTTATCCTCTTTCTCCCCTTCCAACTTCAATCAGAGTTAAACACATATCTAGGACTTCTTCTTTCTTTTAACCTTTATTGTATTTTTCCCCTTACCCTTTAGTCCCATAATACTCCTTCCCCAACAGCAATCACCACATTGCTGTCCATGAGTCCTTTTTCCTTTTTGCTCAATTCCTCACTCCCCAACATCCTCCCTGCTGCTGCTAACTGTCATCCTGCTCTCCATCTGTGAGTCTGTCCCCATTTTAGGACTTCTATGTAAAAGTATATGTGGGCAAAAGATTCTGACTCAAATTGACACACATATACATGGGCACACAATATTAAATGCACATAATTGAAAACAATTTGCTTAGATGTGTTCAATTCTTTCAATGTATGCTTACTGTTATCATTCCAAAATGCTATACCTCTGTTATTTAGAATATGGTAATGCCACATTATAAGGGACAGATTTTAGGTTGTGGGAGAGATTAGAAAGGATAAATTGATTTGGCATTAGTTGTAGCTGGGGGCTTGTAAGAGCTCCTTTAGTTTTTGGTGACTACTGGAAAATCATGTTTGATGAATGGAAGAGAGGACAGAAGTACAACATGAACTACCCAAGTATTGTAATTGTATTAATTTGACGTGGATGAGCTTACTCAAGATGAGAATATAAAACAAAGAAAAGAGCTATCCAAGGAGATTGTGGGAAAAAGCAGATACCAAGAAGAAAATGAAAAAGCCGTGGTCAGTGAAAATCAAGAAGAGAGAGCTCCTCAATTTCTGTGGAAAAGGAGGATATCCAGAGGAAAACTGGATGTTTATAGCGCCTGCAGGGCCTGTGGTCCGATGCATCAGCATGAAGAGGCATGTGAGAGACTACATCCTCCCCAGGTACTTTAATATGGACGCATGGATTTTGATTACAGAAGCAAGCTCTTACTCTCCTTCATGTGAAAGGGTTGTCAGTTGAAGGAGGGCACGAGGGAGGCAGTGTGGAAAAGAGAAAGAGTAAAAGAAAGAAAATAAGAGAGATTTACGTTGCAATCACACTAATTTCTTTTCAAAAACATTACTTAAGGAGTGAGAGGGAATTTTTTTTCCTTTTCTTTTTTTTTAAATTACTTTATTGTTGTTCAATTACAGTTTGAATTTTCCCCCCACCACTCTCC
>VMDR010023538.1:0-15537 GCA_007922815.1 Macrotus californicus | reverse complement strand
AAGATTAATAATAAAGTTGTGGTCACATTGCAAATGGCAAGCATCCACTATGATACAAGACTATCAAAACCAGTCAATATGAACAGGCAGGCTAATCTCTTACTTTTAAGTATGTTTTTGGAAAGTGCAGCTGCATGAACCTCGTGAGGGCCTCCATGCTAACTTTGGTATTCTTCACGTGAACCTTGACAGTGAATCCTCGTCCAAACCTAGAAAGAAAAAGTGCAAAACACTGTGTAAGTTACATTTTGCTGAAATCACTCCCCTCGGATTCTAGATAATGAAACAGGACCCAAGCTAACCATTATAGTCCTTTTCTTATATAAAGACTGTTATTTTGTCATAAAAGTTCAGGGCATGCTGCAAACTGGAAAGAGTGCACGGCCATGATTTCTAAAAATGTATGTCTACCACTCTATAAAGTCAGGCTCTTGGGACAAAAGCTGCATTAGAAAGAAAATATAAACTCTTGGCTTTCTTTGACATCCATGAATTGACAGTTAATATCAATTTCTGGGATGAGATACTTTATAATTTAGAGCAAACAAGGTATTGACAGGCAAGTCATTGGAAGTTTGGCATCAATGGTAATGATTGACATCACTGGGTTTTAAACACAGATAACAAGTAGGTGTCCTAGTTAACTGTTAGCGCCAAGAGTAGAGTTAGCAAACAAGTCACAACAGGCTTTTTGTGAACAGTGTTATAAGGCTTCATCCATCCTTTTTTCTCGTCTTGGTCAATAGTATTGTATAAGAAATCCAGCTGTACAGATAAAGGTATAACATCATGAAGTTTGGAGATAAATTCATAGGCAGTCTGGCAAATATAAATTATTAATTTAATTTTAATTTGTAAATACAACATATATGCACATTTCCCCAATATTCTTTGATTAAAAGGTTTTGAATGTGATAAAAACATTAAATAGCTTACTGAAAGCCTGTGTGATGGCCAATAAACATGCTAGATGAAAAATCTATGCCTTCACGTACCTGCCAAGGCTGAGTATGCTATTGAGTAAACTCGTGAAAACTGCTTTTTGATGGTATTTTGGTTGTGGATTAGTTTTTTTAAAGCTTTCAGGCCTTGTAGGTTTGGGGGGTTTTGACTAAAAATATATCCAACTCTCGCTAAGATAATTGAACTTTAAGATGATTCAATGATTAGCTTCTCCACTCCAGTTTTACTGCCCATCTCAGGGTCGGCTGCTGAGGTGGTCCTTGAAGCTGAGCAGAGCGCCATTGGATGGGTTACCCTACACCATATGTTAAACAGCACGTGTGTTCCTCACCTGCTCTTGATATGCTGCAAAGATCCAATGCATTGGAACCTCCCATTCACCATAATGGCCAGCCTGGTACAGAGAGCTTCACATTCTTCCATGCTGAAAGACAGCACAATCATATCAGAATTCTGGGCACAGAAAATTGGGTTTCAGTTCATGAACAGAAGCTTAACTATTTCACTGTGGCAGTACACATACTCTTGCAGTTCTTTAATGTGGCTTTTCCCCTGAAGAACTACACCCATTTTTAATGTGAACTAAATGTCTTCACATAGGGCTTATTATGGCCCCTCCTGAGGCCCGAGGCCAGCTCTCTCACTTGGAATGCCATCTCCATGAAGGGCATTACTCTTTCAAGTTCCTCCAAATTTTGACTGAAGACCTACATTTCCCAAGAAATGTTCCCAAAATAATACCGAGTTCTTTTCATTGTGTTTCATAATCCACACTCAGTTGATTTTTATGATTTTGTTTTTAAAACTAGTTAACCTGACTGTGATTATATAATTTCTAATTTCACAGACTGTGACGACTGGAGGAATCTTCAGTATCACCCTGTCCATTTCATCCGAAAGTTCATGAAAATTAAATAAGTGATTGGCTCCAGAACATATAGTGACATAACACTGTGTGCTAGGGCAAAGTTAGGAGAGAAACAAGTCTTCATTATAAACAAATCTACTACTTTTTCTATGATATGATAATGACCATAAAAGGATGAACTTCGTACAAGGTCAACCTTATGAGAAAAGCACAGAGAAAATACTCCAGTAGCTTTTCCACTTAACCGATGGAAAGGGTCTCCTTCATGGAAGGAGGTCTGTGAGCTGGATCATAAAGGACTGGTAAGATTAGGACTTGGAGAAACTTTGTGGAAAGATCATTTTCAGGACATGGTGACAGGAAAGGTCAAGGAGTATGTAAGGAATGCCAAGGCATTCAGACTGACTGATAGAAGAGGGCATCACAGGGGAAAAGGGGTAGAAATTGAGATAATAAAAGTCCCTGGACACCAAGCCGAAAGATGCTGAACTTGATGTGGTAGGCAACGGGGAGTCATGGCTGAGTTGCAAGGGCCATAAATCATAAGAAATTTGTTTATAAAAAGATTGCTGAAGCCCTGCCTCCCCTCAGGAGCTGGATTCTCACAGTGTAACCTGCCTGACTTGTTCCTAAGACTATAAACATAAAATACTTGCATCTAGTTCTGGACATTCATCATCAGTGTATATTGCATGGGAACCACCTCTTCCCATGCATCATCCCGGAACGGCGCCGACTGACCTTGAAGTCCCCGCACACAGCTCACCTGTGAGACGTGAGGACAACGGAGCACTTGTTCTGCACTTCTTCCGAGATGATCTTCCAGAGGTGCCGTTTTGACTTAGGGTCCATCCCAGAGCTCGGCTCATCCTTAATAGAAAGTTACAAGAAGAATTTATCAAATTAATTAATTTCTGACGGGGTTCTTAACATAAATCACTACATCTCTCTTCCCTAGAACAGAAATCACTTTGCAAAGTCCTGTGACTAACTTGTTTTATACTTAATAGACTCCTTTCTGCTGCTGTCAAAACGCTCCAGATCAATCATTTAAAATTGTCAATCTGTTTTAAAAAGTGCCTCATTGAAGCTGACAACCTGTTACTTTACACTTGTCTCATATTTCTCCAGAAAAAATTCTGCTTCAATTACTGCCAGAGCAGAGTTTTTACCGTTAATACCACATTGTCACGTGTGTTTGAAGCTACGGCAACAAGATTGCCGCCTTGCTCCCGACAGCAGACGTGTGGCTGTGGGTGATAATGCGCCGCGTGAAGTGAAAAGAACACAATTTGATTATTCAGTTAATATATTTGACATGTACTTTTAGTTTTATGTCATTAATTGAAATTTCATACTCCTTGGGGAAAGAAGCATGAGATTTACAGAAACTACCAAGTAGAAAGATGCGAATTATATTTCAAAAGTAAATGATGTCTCAGAAATTGTTCAGACATAAAATTAAAAATGTGGCAATGGATAATCTAAACAAGCAATAATAGGTCCTAATAGATGATGAAACAAGCAAATTAGGGGTCAGGATTAGGTAAAAATTAAAAATATATATCTGTAATGAAAAGTATTATGTAGGATCACCAGAGGCTTGTTTTTATAGTAAGGGTTTAAATTTAAATTTAAAGAAAGAAATGAGTGGTAATATGGGGAAACAGGAAAGGGTATATTGTTACAGGTTCTATTTCTGAAGATGATAGCATATGCAGTAAATGCGTATAAAACAAAATAATGGTATCTTTAGTGAAATAGCCTGTATTTCAGTGAGGCTCATTAACACGTAACATTTGCATAGCGCTTTTAACTTTTTGAAGTACTTTACATCTGTTATCTCACAGGAGTGCCTAAGGATTGTTTTGTTCAATTTAAGGGACACTTACACAATAAAATTCCATTACAAGCATCGATTGGCAGGGGTATAACACATTGCAAGCTGGTATTACAGGGAGACAGGCTGTGCATTACTCTATCCGGGCAGTTTACATGAACGGATCCTCTGCATGGCTTAATCCCTGGAATAACGTGTGATTTATAAGTGGGTTTTTATTGCATATAGTTAAGGAGTTAAACGTCCTTAAATGAAGGGGATCTTCCAAAATAAGGGCAGGCTTATTTCTCTGAAATAAACATTTTTACAATATTTGACCTGGGGGAAGAACACTGCATTACCTCTGCGTTTAATTTACATATCCAGGTGATCACTTTAATTTTCTAACTCTTGCCTTAAAAAAATTCAAATAAAATGGCAGATAATTGATCACATCCCAAGTTTGGTAGCTCATAGTTTTAAATAACAAGGGAACAAAATTTTAGCACAACACATCGTTTTTAAATGTGTCTTCCCTCCTTTCTAGAAGTTTAAAAGCGTGCTAGCTCACCTGATTCATTACCAATAGAATTGCTTTCTTCAGTTCCTGGGAATCAAATTCTACCACATTCCCTTACTGACTCATTTGCATACCCCTGAATTTGTTTGGGCTACTTCCCATTCCCAGCCTAGTGCTTCCTCTGAAACCAACTGCTACACAGTTTCAGACAAAAACATTTTTGAGGGCACATTGTTGTGGCAACACATTATTTGCTGACTTACATTCCTTGAATGAGATAGTATAGGTAAAATGCTTTGCAAAATCACCAGCATGTAGTGGGCTCTTTATCCATGTTTATTCCAGTAAAGAAAGTGAAATGCTACACCCACAGCTGGGTGTGTGGCTCTAATCACGGAGCAGCCTGTGTGGCAATGTCTCTCTTACCAGCAGCAGGATGGAAGGCTTCCCTATCAAGGCCAGGGCGGTGGACAGCTTTCTTTTGGTGCCGTAGCTGCACATAGAGGTAGGTCTGTCCTTGTAGGGCATCAGGTGGAGTCTCCACAGGAGTTTATGAACAGTCTGTGGGGCAGAAAAGAGAGCCAGGTCAACCTTCTCCTGCCCAAACCCTTAAAGCACTAAACAAACAAACATACAAGCTGTTTGTGAGAAGAAAGTTTTCTAGTGAAGATATACCTAAAAAATTCAAACACTTAAGCTTAACACAGATTACATGTTTATTTTCACAGGTCCACTTAAAATTAATAGTCAGCTAAGAAATAAAAGCAATTCTGTGGAGGCTCATTGTCAAGCAGGATTTTCCCCGCAAAGGTGTGTGTATATGAGTGTGTGTGTGTGTGTGTGTGTGTGTTTACCACTGCCGATTGTTCTTTCTGCTATGTTACCACGGGGTTTCCTCGAAGAGCTTAGAAGAGCTAAGACAGAATTCAGCCTTTCCCAGGGCAGGTTCCCATTGATTATCGGCGCTGTTTCATCCTTCTTCTTACTGGGGGGCCAGTCCCACAGAGGCTTTAAGCCCGTTGCAAACTGACCCAGTATCAGAATTTTAGCACATTAGAGGAATAATGAGTGCTTGTGGCTATTTTTGTACTTAAATAGCCCTGGCAAAATAGAGGAATCCTAGGATGATTTCAACAGGTCCCAGGGGTGGCAAAAATAGAGGAAATTACCCTAAGAGTTAACCATTCCATTACAAAAGCAAGTAATTGTAGGGAAGTACAAAGCCACATTTAAAAAATCAAATTGGAAGTTATTCTATTTTACTTGGGCATTTTGTAGGTAATTCCATGTTTCAATACTTATCTGGACCCAGAAGGATGTACAGGCATCGCCAATCAATGCTCCACCCACAGCCAAGGTAAGTGCGATCCTTTATTAGACAGTTCTTAAAAAGTAACTGAACACACACCCCCGAGCAGCTCCTACAGCTGAGCTCATGGGTGTGTATATGATACACGCTATCGAGCTAATACTGTGTCCACCATCATTGTCAGGAAGAAATGTCATAGTTTTATAGATGTCAACTTGATCTTGAGGGTGGGCAGGTGGGAAGCAGAAACAATACGGTTTTCAAATCATCTAGTTTGCTACACTTATACTCACCTCTTTAATATCTTTCTCTGGAATTCCATGTATCCTGGCATAAAAATACAAATGTTCTTCCACAGTTAATAGGTCATCTAAGGCATCTTCCTGAGGACAGTAGCCAACCAGGGAGCTGTGGGAGTCAACGTGAGCCAGAGATCTAAATTGGAAGAATCAAAAACACAGATGAGTTTCAAAACATATTCCCCTCTCCATCCCTGAATGAGGGGAAGGCAGCTCCATTTTGGTCATGGTGACCGGTGATAAAAAGAGGTAAAATAATCCCACTATCACAGTCACGCTTAAAGTTTTAAAAATCTCTACTTGCTTGAATAGCTGTTTTTTACCCTGAGATTTTATTAATATAACCTTCTACTAACATAAATAATCTTTCATTATTTTTCTCATTCAACTATATTGTATGGATACGTTAAAGCATTTGTTTTTCATACCCAGCCTTATTTCTGATCAAAATGTTTCCACTTGAAGGAATTATGTCTCCAGTCAGCATCTTGAAGATCGTGGTCTTTCCTGCTCCGTTCACGCCGAGAAGGCCGAAGCACTGGTTAGCGGGAGGGAAAAGGAAAGATGTAAACTTGATTCACACCAAAGATATGTTATTGCTGTATCTCTTTCCTCCTTTTCCTTGGGTCAAATAAACTACCAAGAAAAACAAATCACTGGAAATAGTCATGGGTATTGTAGTGCTCAGTTGGTATTTGATAAAACTTTCTAGTTTAAAAGAAAAGGGTACTAAGTTGTTAGTTACAGAATAGTCTCGGAGATGTCAAGTTCAGCAAAGGGAATATAGTTATAGTAATCTTGTAATAGCTATGTATGGTACCAGGTGGGTACTAGATTGATCAGGGTGGTCACTTCATAAGTTACATAAAGGTCTAATCACTGAGTTGTCTGCATGAAGCTAATACATTGTATGTGAAATATAATTGAAACAATTTTAAAACACATGGGTACTTAGGTATCTTCTTCCTCTTTTCCCTTTATACATTTGTGTGACATGATAAAACACCCAGGTCAGATATGCTAATCTGACAAAGTAACTCTATTACAGAATTCACATTATTTATACACACTTTGATTACAACTTCACTAAAAAGGCTACTGAAACAATCATTTCTATATGCTGCTGAATAGATTTCATACACTTACTTCGCAGCTTTGCTGGGAAAACTAAGGGAAATGCCCACATTCTCTGTCTCCTTTCCAAGCTGCTTTAATACTCCTTCTATGAAAACAGCAAAAATAAATATGGAAGCAGTCCTGGGACCTCACTTCCGACAACTGATTTCTTTATGCTCTCTTTCAAAGAGGCCTCGAAACTAGAAGTTGAAGATAGTACCCTATCCAGGCTTCTTGCCTGCCAGCCTACCCCAGGTGGATAGTAGCTTAGGAAGGTGCTCAGGACTTGGTATGTGATAAACCCTCTTTACCAAGAGGGAAGACTTAGAGAGTGAGTGACACATGGACCTGTGTACATTTTATACAGAGAATCCCTCAAAAGATTCAGAAGCTGACTTTCATATTTCTAGAAAAAATTTAGGAAAGATAAAGATTTGTACTTGTCACTTATCATGACAATATGGAGGGCCATCAGACACAAAACATGTTTCCTCACCTCCCCCGCGGGGATCCCAATGCTGATGTTGTTTACAGCTATGATCTTTTTATGGATGAGTTGGTAGGTCTTCGTGAGACGGTGGAGCTGGACCAGGTCTAACTCGTCTGCACCGTTCTCGACTCTTAATCTCTCAGCCCGCACATCTTCATCTTCATCTATCGTCTCAATCACAGGTGAAGAACTAAATTTTCGGAAGAACAGTCTAAAAGATGAACCCAATGATTTGCATCAATGATTTTGAAAGGACACCATTCAATATTGACATGTAATGGGTTCCCACTTCACTAAAAGTGTGCTATTCCATACTAGGTTTGCTTTAAATTTGTTAAACATAATGATTCTCAAATAACTTAAAAATTAGTATAAGTGCTTCACATCCTATTCTCTATAATAGCTGAAAAGCGGTTTTTGCTCTCCAAGCCTTGAATGCCTAAGATTCACTTTTACAATTCAGGTCCCTAATTCTAGTAATAAGGAGATCAGTTTGGGTTTGAAATTTCCTTCTTAACACACAGCAGAATCATTAATCAGCCTCAACACTTACAATTCTACAGTCAGTGATCACCTTTTCAAAAGTCCTCTCTATTTCTTCTTCTATCATCAACACTATGAATGTTATTCTATATTTGACTCTGAATGTCTTACCTAGGATATATGCAATATACTAAGGTTATCAGACCTGAAAACTCACTAGGTTTAAAACCCACCTCAGTATCTAACTTAACAAATGCCAAAGCAAACCAAACCAAACAAAGTTTAAAAACCCAGCAAATCAGTTTACTTCTTCTTCCCAATGTTCCTGTGTATTTTAATGACATCCCCACAGACTCCAACCACGGTGCTTTCTTTGAAACTTCTCCATTCCAGAGTCCACGCGTGCAGTGAGTCTGCTAGCACTGGAAATGCCTTCCAATATCCAGTCATCACCACCGATCACTTTCTGTCTATTTCTGTTACCATGAGAGGCCTTCACTCTTTCTCACCTAGATTTTTCCTGGAACCTCAAATTACTTCAGTGTCTTTGACTCATGCCTTCCAATCTGCACTACCTCTACAAAATCACGTCTCCTAGGGCATTGTTTGATTAAGTTGTTCTCTATTCAAAAACCTTTAATGGGCTGTTTGTTGAGCAAAGTCCAAACCGTATCTCTTTGACCAAGCATTCGATAAACTCCATAATCTCCCAACTACACCCTCCACCTCTTATTTCACTGCATTTATTCTGTTCTGAACAAACTGCATTACTCATTTCTTAAATATGCCCCAACATTTTTTTTCTTTCTTTGCTCTTGTCATTCCTTTCATTATTATTAACTTGAGTTTTGCTTTCTGATAGGTGATACGTGTACACCATGTATCAAAGTTAAAATTAAAATGGTACTGAAGAATATAATAGTGAAAATTAAAACTCCTTCAGCCATATACAGTTCTCTTCAGCACAGGTACAAACAATGAGATGGTGTGTGCATATGTTTGCATACATAACATATTTCTTTTCTACCTCAAATGGTAATACACTTTACACATAGTTCTAAACCCTGTATTTTTCATTCAATAAACATTAGAAGTAATCCCAAATATTACACAAATAACTGTATCATTCTGTCTAATGGTTGCATGGTATTTAATTTATGAATGTATGTATATGATTTATTTAACCAGTCCATAAATAAAGAATATTTAGATTATTTTCATTCTTCTGCTATTAGGAAATGCTTGCTATGATGAATAATTTTACACATACATAATTCCACATATGTAGGAGCATCTCTACAGAAAAAAATTCCTGGAAATGGAATTGCTGGGTTAATGATAGGTGCCTTTATGATTCTGTCCTCAATATTTCAATGCTCTTTTTCCAAATCTATTTCTAATGCTCTACATACTCAATCTTCTTTCCCCATTTTTATTTTCTATTCTTCCAAACTCAAGCAACATAAACAGATTGCATCTTTTGTTTATGTACATATTCCTCTCCACCACTCAGTCTTAACCTCTTCACGGCTCAGAATTGTGCTTAACGTTACTCTTCAGTCTACAGCAATAGTAAGATTTGATAACTTGTGAATGAAATGAATGGTAAATTATAATACAATTTTTGAAAAAGTTTTTCGAGGAAAACATTTCTATACCAATGGAAAAGTTTAGATATATTGACCCCTTCCTGAGTATTTTGAATTGAGTTCTGTCATGGATGTCAAATACTATGTATTTACCTGAATTGCTTTATTAGCCATTCATTGATTAAAAGTCGTAAGAAAAAAAACATCGTGCCCTGAGCAACCAAAGCCACAAACATTGCGCCTAGTTTATCCATCTCAAAGGTTTCGCTTGGATATTCCACTCCATATGCTTTTAGGAAGTCTAGAACCGACTGTTGTTGAGAAAGTTCAATCAATCCATAGCCAAAACAGAATTGCGGGAAAATCAGGAAAATGCGCTTGAGGGTTTCCGAAATGAGTTCTAAAGTCTGAAATAAGAGAAAAATGAAGCTCAGTGTTAGACTTCCAACCAAGTGACACAAATTTAAAACTAGATGTAGACAAATATTGGAACCCAAGAAGTTTATCTAGATTGGCAATTACTGCACATATATGCTGAATTTGCTTATAAATATTTATTGCGACCAAATAAATGGTGGGAATTCATTACTAAAATATAAGCGGAAGGAATTATATTTTTCCTGGGATGATTTCAGGTGTCAGGACAAACCCTGAAGGCAGAATCACTTCTTGACCTGTTTTAGGTCGTACAATGTCGGAACAGCCAGGGTGTTGGAGTCTGACACAGGATGTCAGCAGGAGTCTGAGTGGAGGAATTTAGGAAAATACAGTTTCAGAACCTAAGGTTATTTCTATTTGAAGAGGGACTAAAATGGTGAAATGGGATGGAAGGAGAGAGCAACCCATCTTAATGTGAAGCAAATGGCTCATTTGCACATTATTCACACTGGGGGCCAGCCACGCACACCTCATGCACTTTTTCCTTCCTCCTGGAGTGTGCTTGTTTTTTCCTTGGCTCAGTTCATTTCCTCTCTATTTTTCCATTCAATTGCCTGGCACTGTTAGTGCTTCCTTTCTCACTAATCATAATTGTCAGCTCTGAATAGAAAGTGATGCTTACAATAAAGTAGTCTTCAACACATGATTGAAAGGGAATGAATTAGGATATTTTTTCCGTGAATGTTGAAATGAATCTTAATCCATAGTCATATAACTAATCCATTGTCCTAGAAGCTACTACACCATAACAATTTGTTAATGAGTAAAGAGTTTAGCTGCCCGATTGATTGCATGACTTTTGTCGCGCCATACAATATATCTGATTGCATCTTTATCACCCCACTCAAGCCCTATCATATGTCAATAGTTTTGCCACTGGGTGCGTGCAATCATAGTTATTAACCTAGATGGAGCCTAAAGAACGTTTTAAAGGCTGTACTTTTTCTCTACTAAACTTAATAGAATCTAATGAAATTCCTCTATTCCATTTAGAGAATGCAAGATACAGAAAACCTTTCCACTTTGGACATGTTCTTCCACTTTGGAAGAATTTGAGACATCCGCTGAAATTTAGCAGACTAATAAAGGACCTTACCGGATCATTAAGCTTTTCCTTGGACAGAAAGTATACCACTGACAAGGAAACAATGGAATTGATGCCAAAGAAAAGGTTGATGCAGACGTAAGTGATGAAAGCCATTCCTGTTTCACGGAAGAGCCCAGCCAGCAAGTACATCCAAGAAAATGTGGCATACCTGCATGTTAATAGTACTAAGAATTAAAATTATGCATTTATCATTCTACTTTATTAAATACATGCATACATCAAACATACATATCTATGTATATACGTACTTAAATGGAGTTCCAATGTGAAAATAAACATTAAGAATGATGTACCTAGATTTCTCTCTTTTTTCCCTATTCTCTTTAACAACAACAAAAATCCAAAGGATGTTTTAAAAATGACAATAAGAATCCTCTCTTTAAAGGAAACCTGAGCAGACCTACATCATTATAATTTCAAATTAATTTCTCCTAGAGATGATGTTACCCACCCCCAGGCAAGAATTTATTTTTCTTCTCAGAAATATGGATTTAATCAATATAAATCTTACAATTTAAACTTGAGGGAAATAATAGTATTATTGCAAGCAAGCTAAGCAGACAGGGTATGCTTAGAAGCTGCCTGTCTGGTTTTGAGCAAATACTTGAGCAATCTTTGGGGTACTGAAGTAGAACTAGAAACAGAGAGATCCTTCGTCAGCTGCAATTGCTAACTGCATGGATAGGACCATGCATTCAGGCAAGAATGAGCTGCTCCTTTAAGCATCGATTATATCAATCTGTATTACCTGTATTAACCTAATATAGAAACACTATTATGTGTGTTATTTAGACATCTATAAAAATATAAATAAAATAAATATATTCCTTATAATGCTATATATATCCAAAATTTGTCAATACCTAAATTCATACACATAGATACATTTTTCTGATCATTCTAAAGTCTCTACTTTTTATGAACATTAAATTACATATGTAAATAGTTAAGCATGGTACTTGGTACCTAGTAAGCATTCATTAATGAATGGCGGGTATTACTATTAATGACAACACTGACTTTCAGAAGTATTGTACTTTACAAACTATAAACTAGCAAGAGCGATGTATTGTTAGTCATCACTCATGGCCAATGAAAACCCAAGGCAATTGTAAAGTAGCTAATGAGATCTGGGTTCTGTTTGTGCCTAGGAGAGTTTTATTCTGTTTATTCTTCTTGCACTGCATGCAGCTTACCCAAACAGCAAGAGTAGCAGAGATACAGCGCCTAGGTTGTTTCCACTGTAGAAAGCAGGTAACTTGAAAACCGCAATGACGCCAATTGAAAATGCTACAGGCACCAAGTAGAAGACCTATGAGAATATGTAAAACAATGCTCAACAAATGGCAAGGATTTTTAAAGGAAAATCAATAGCCCATCTAGTTTAAAACTATAACAAGTTGGCCTGGAAATATTGGAAGGAAGGAATTTTTACTTATGTTCCTGTTGCTTGTAACATTCAGCTTCTTTTACATTGATTTCACTCTAGAAGTTATCTCCTGCAATATGAGGTCGAGCTAGCCTTCATCTGTACAGAGAGATACATGGAGACCCTAGTGTTCCTGCCTCCAGGCTTTGAGACTTTGAAAGATTTGGTGCCAGAGGTTCAGTGAGAAAGAAAAGACAGCCAGGTATGCTGGCATTAGATTCAGTCCTCAAAGAATTGATTTTATTTTGAATGCTGGAACTCTCTCAGATGGTTGATTTCTGAGGCTTGGTTATCAGTGTGAGCCAGTCTGCCAAAAAGCAGAGCAGTGGGGCCCACACATTCTTGGAATCACAGGCATATGAACAAAGAACTCAGTGTTTGGAGTTTACAGCAGGATGCTCACGATAAAAGAGTTGATAATTTAATTTCAGTGTTGGGGGCGGGGAGGAATCTCCTAAGTGGAAGTGAGCACCAGATATATGGCAATAGAATCTAAATAGGAGCCCTTCACAGAAGTGTATACACTTTGAGGCTTTCTTAACATTAAACCTCCTATTAAGTCCAGAGGAGTGATTACTGTTCTCAGCAACAAAAAAACCCCCTGAACTGTGGGACCATCTTATGCAATGGAAAGAGCTATCAGTAAAATTCATCTTTTAATGTTCTTACTAATCTTTTTCAATGTGTCATTCAGCAAGGGCTGCTACTTCTAAATTTTCACAATTGATAAAACTTTTACAGTCTTGATTATTGGGTATTATTGGCCAAGGGTATTCTGTGAAACGTCTGTTTCTCCAAAGTAATGGTTCTCAAACTTCAGTGAGCATAAAATTAACCTGAAGAACGTTATTAAAAGTGTGTACTTTCCAGGTCTATTTCTGACAGGGATCTAATAGGTTTGGAGTGGGGCCCAGAAATCTACATCCAACTGGGGGACCTGATCCAGGTGGTCCTCTGACCACAGAGATGAGGGCAGGTGGATTTTTTCTGTGACCCTGAAATAAATATAGCTCTAGCACATTATCCAACCATGGGATGAACAAGCTTAACACAAAGCATTTTTTCTTAGTTTACTTATATTGTGTTAACAAATCTGAACACACTAGCTTAAATAAATCTCAAATATAAAACTGATGTCTTCTACTTGAATCAATCCCGTTTTCCTGCAAATACACAAGCTACTCACCATATCAAAAATGAAGTTTGTGACCCAGTAGCATGTCACACCGATGCCTGAAATATGCTGCAGCTGCTTGGCCTTGGTCTGATGCTCCCTTACAACATAGGTGACAAAGCTGGCCGTGGTGACAGAGTAGCCCATCAGGATGGAGAGTGCCACTAAAATATCGATTAAGCTGCTCATTCTACAGTGAGCAATCGGGAGAAGAAAGCACACATAAGTTTTGGGAACTCTTTTCCTTTCAAGGAGATTCATGCCTAAACCATCAACAAAACGGTCTAAGAGTTGGCTGAGACACAAATAAGTCTTCCTGCAAGGCAGCCAGATAATATCTCCTACATGACTCGGCTATGACCCTGGAATAAATGTAACTCTAGCGCATCTGAATTGACGGGGGATATTTGACAGAAAAATCTCAGCCTCCAAGGGTTACGGGATGTGTCAAGGGATATATCGTTCCTGAACACAGAAATGCTGCTTAAATGCTATGCAGGGAAATTGAGACGATGAAGCACTCAGGCACTTGACTTACAAAAGCAGCAGATTCTGTGAATTTATATCAAGTTCAACTTGGCACTCCCACTGTACATGCTTTCAGAAATTTCCTTTTATCCCAGTCAGTGAGTTATATTACATCAGCTTTTCTAGATTGACATTCATTCAGAGGCAACTGTGATTCCCAATTACAGTACTTTATGCAGAGGCTCGACTGAGCCCAGGAGGAAGTAGTCATGCCGTATGTATGTACTTACGTGGCTTGTTCTTGGTCTTGCACTCCTGGGTAAGGGTGACTATACATGATGATACCTTAAAGAAGAGACAGATCTTTCCATTAGTAGGTACTCAGTTCAGCAGAAATACCAATTTTTAGAAAAAAATAACACAATACTTTTTTTTCTATGATATGATCTCAAAAATTTTATTTTGGGGACACACTTTTAAAGGAAAGTGTTTTTTCCCAATCTCATCAATGCCATACATTTGGATACACATAAAAAGAAAGAAAAAGTTTTCAGATTGTGTATGGAATTTTGAGGGAAGGGGCAAGAATATACATTTCTGATATAGCATTTTCCTTTCTGTTATATTTAAGTAAATTGTTAATAATTAAGTATATTGTTTTCTACATTCTTCTCTTTATCTGCTGCACTTCAGAAATTTATGGCATATAAGGAAGGAACTCAAAGGGAGGCCAATTATATGAGGATCTCCTGAAGAACAGACACTTATCACCCCCATGCTTCTTCATTGTGCTATTGGCTGTGCTGGGAAATAAATTCCTGAGAGGGTCCCTCATACTCTTTAACTATAATATTTCTAAGATGCCTGTTGTCCTAGAATTTTCCAATCCATGGCTTGAAGCTTCAGCCATGCCAAGGGATTTTCACTGAAATATAAAGATCAAGGAAGATTCAGAGAAACTAGCTGACTTTTCAGAAAAGTAGTCACTTAATCCCAATATGGTCCTAAATTATCAGGGTCTCCCACAGTTAGTTTCACTTCCTGAGTTAGAAGCAAGTTTTTCTCTTCTTCTTCCTTAGAAGATGCTGGTTAGCCAGAGTCAGAGTGGGCTGGCAACAGTCTCCCGAAGGACCACAGTGTGAATGCAAAACTTCTGCTTTGGAAAAGAATGGCAAGGGATGGGAGGAAGCTATTCCTTAAACACTTGTTCCTAGAGCTGTTAGCTGAGGGAGAACGTTCTTACCTATTGCTCATACAGCATATGTTCATTATACAGTGTCTGGCACAAATAATGTCCCTTTTTTATTGCAAAATCATAAGCATGTAATTCTGTAGTATAACAATATCACACTGAAACACACTGTGTGAATCTTGGGTGAAATGTTTAAATTAAAACCATAAATCATTACACCCGTATTATTACCCTACCAGCCACACTCAAGCAGGCCTCACTTCTGCCGGACC
>VMDR010023537.1:0-15541 GCA_007922815.1 Macrotus californicus | reverse complement strand
CTTAAGCTGAAATATTCTAAAAATGTAACCACCCCTTCTTGGCATATTGCTGAAGATGAGAAGAAACCATTTATATGAAAACTAGAATAGCTGGTATTCCAGACTAAGGTAATAAGCTTCTGCATTAATAATTCATATATGTAATTTTTGTGAAAGATGTGACATATATGAATCTTCTACTGGTGTTTCTAAATTTGATTTTTTTTTAAAACTTCACTGACTCAACTAAATTTTATTGTGTGTTCAGGTACAGGGTGATGTGGTGGTCAGGAGGGGGGCTTGTACACAGATCCTGCCCATAGGGGTTTATAGTTGAGTGCTGGACAAGATGTGTTTATAAGCAACTATGCCAGAGAGTAGAGGGTTCTAACTTTCCAATAGAGGTGATGGTAAAGTCCTATCCAAGATAAGTAGTGGAAGAGATTACTCCAAGTTGGAGGACCCTGAGAAGGCTTTGTGAAGGAGGTAGTAGTTGACTTGATCTTAAATAACTGCAGACTCTTAAGTCAGGGGTTATGCATTATTAGTTTGCATGCCTATAGCACATACTAGATATTAAGTACCATTTATTGAATAACTGAAGGGTTTGTAAATGCAGAGATGGAGGAAGGAGAGACATTTTAGTCCTACCTACTGCTTCTTACGATGTGGTGCAAAACTAATGCCTATGTCTATCTTTTTTTGTCTAGTTGACTCTTTAGTTGACAAATTGGCTAATTTGATTTTGTCATTTGCCATTTCTTCATCTCAGCAAATATATTGTTTTTAAATATGTTACTTACAAAGGTTTTCACGATGACTTTCCAATGGCTAGAATATGGAATGGAGGAGCAAAAATCTAGTCACTGATTCATTAGGAATTATGTATTTTTTTAGGAGCTCACTGTCAAGCTTGAGATTTATTCAGGCTACTTGTACTATTGTTTGTCTTTTTTCTTTGGGCAACTTTAAGGCACGTGGAAATATCTACCAGATGGTGGTACAGATTCGGGGAGAAGAAATAAAACTCGGTCAAACAAGTCATCTACTTCTTACCAATTCTGGTCAGGGGTCTGGTGGGGGTGTTTAAAACTATATCTAAAGTAAAAATTGCATATCATCTGTGGATTTCAGTTCCACGGATTCTCTCCCTTGTTCCTATGGATTATTAAAAAGTAGCTGATAGCACATCTCAGGTATTTTTGAAGGGTTTTCCTGTCAGTTGCACTACTGTAATTTTTTTAAATAACCCAACTTTTTAATCTACAGGCAATAGCAATAATTCGTGCTTGCTTTCCACTAAGAACCACAAAGTACCGTAGCAGTGGATTTCTATATTAGTAAAAACTAGTATAGTTATGATACCAAGACCACAAGTGACAAAATGAAAGTAGATGCTTTAGACTTCATTTAAGTAAAAAAACCTTTTGTGCTGCAAATGATACCATTCTAAAGGTGAAAAGACAGTCCTCATAATGGGAGAAAATATTTGCAAACATTTGCATATAACTGATAGGGATTTGTATCCACAATATATAAAGAACTCTTATAACTCAGTAATTAAAAAGCAATAAAAATGAACAAAATTTAATAGAGAGTTCTCCAAATAAGATATACAAGTGGCCCAAAAGCACATGGAAATATGGTTAATTGTTAGTTGTTAGGGAAAGAAAAATCAAATCAAAACCACAATGAGATACTGCTTCACACCCAGCAGGGTGGCTACCACTTTAAGAAACCAATAATGGAAGCCTTGTGAAGATGTGGAAAAACTCAAACTCTCATATATTGCTGGTGAGAATATAAAATGGTGCAGTCACTTTGGAAAATAGTCTGACAGTTCCTCAAAATGTTAAATATACCTCTGTATATAGTTACCAAATGACCCAGCAGTACCACTCCTAGGTATGTACTCAAGAGAAAGGAAACCACACGTCCACACAAAAACCTGTACACAAATGTTCGCGACAACATTATTTATAACAGCCTAAAGGGGGAAACAACCCAAATGTCTACAACTGAGAAATAGATCAATAAAATGTGCTATAGCCATATAATGGAATGTTATACACCAATAAAAATAAATTGTTCCTACCTATTACAACGTGGATGAAACTTGAAAACAAGCTAAGTGAAAGAAGCCAGACCCAAAAGGCCACATATTGTGTGACTCTATATGAAATGTCCACAATAGGCAAATCCATAGAAGATAGAAAGTAGATTAGTTGTTGCCAGGGATTGGGAGGGGTGGAGATAGCAGTTGGGAGGGATGAGAAGGAGCTTTTAATGGATACGGGGTTTCTTTTCAGGGAGACAAAAAAGTTCTGAAAGTAGATCATAGTGATGGTTACACAACCCTGTGAATACACTAAAAACATCTAAATTGTACACTTAAATTTTGATAGTATGTAAAGTATATTTAATAAAATTTATTGTCCTCACAGTAAAGATGGTACTTGCATGCCAGAGACCTGCAGCAAAATCTGAATAAATGTCTTCCTAAGAATGGTTCTGACTGATACTGGTGTGCAAAAGTTACCAGGAAATCTCTTGGACTGCATGGATGCTGTAGTTCTTGGTATTTTAGAATTAAGGGAAATTGGACTTGGCTAACCTTAACACAAGTTCCAGCTGTATTAAATTTATGCATTGTGTTATTTCCAAGAATTTGCAAACACTAACAATGGGTAAGGGTAGGAACTGCTTAGAAAAATTGTAGTGACCATTTCTATTCTTAGAAAAGTAATTATGCCAACATTGTATTCCAGTTCCAGAGCCAACAGAATCTATGTTAGCATAAGCTAGTAAACACCAGGAAAGCTGCTAGGAAGGAAAATTGGAAAATTGAAT
Source organism: Macrotus californicus (assembly GCA_007922815.1). NCBI lineage: Eukaryota > Metazoa > Chordata > Mammalia > Chiroptera > Phyllostomidae > Macrotus > Macrotus californicus. The sequence continues at coordinate 12,712 of VMDR010023537.1, read as the reverse complement.
TAACATTAGCCTCTTGAGCCAGTACTCGTGTGTGGCTCATTGTACTTTTCTGTTTGCTTTGAATTGGCTTTGGTAATTAGGTGTTGAATTAACCTCAAATAGATGGAAAATGTATACTCTATGAAAATGTCCTTGGAGCAATCAAGCTTATAATGCATTTTCCATCATTTGTCTTCAAAAATTATTTTTGCTGGATATGTGATTTATGTACTTTCATTCTTACTGTGATGTACTAGTACATTTATAGCTATCTTTTACTTTTTCCCTTTTTATTTTCTTTGACTTCTCCTCTACTTGGTCTCAGAGTTAAATTAAAGATACCAGAATCTTTTCCTTTTGGAGAGCATTTAAGAAGGGAAGAATAAAATACCTCTCTCTTTTCTTCAATGAAGGGAGAACCCCGTTCATTTATTCAGGAATTATTGTTGAGTGCCTACTCTATGCAAAGCATTATGCTAGTTGTTGGATGTTTCTAAAATAATCAAAGCTGAGCTCTGACATATAGTTTAATGTTAACATCACAATGCTATGAATAGTGATAGCAACAAAGAGACTGTACTCTAGTAGGTAAAAGAAATAGAATAATACCATTGAACTCTCTGTGACAGAGTGAGAGGTGGCAGCAGACCTGTCCAGCCCTGATCATGAGCTGAAGAATGACTTTATTTCCCTGTCGTGAGACAGTAGTGTTTGACCTGATGTTAAAGCCAGCTGTTCTCATACTCGGGATATAACAGTATTGTATTTACATATCCGAAAGAGTGGGTGACAAATACTATATTTCTCCTTTCTACTCTTGTCCTTCTGCCCTTTTCTTGCACTCTGAGTGCTCTTTCTAACCATTCCATCTCCATTTTATTTCTTCTTTCATATTACTGTCTGTTGAAGAATAGTTTTTATTACTAGTTTTATTGTCAGTGATATTTCTTAGCAAACCATCCAGTCTTTCATGTTGACCTTAAAGGACATATGTACATTTATATATAAATATGTACATAAGCATAGTTAACTTTTTATTCCACTTTCCCATTCTTTTTTTTTTGCCTATTTAAATTGTTTTAACTACGGTTGATGTGGTATGAATAGCCTTTTGGTATGAATCATTTGAGCGTAGTCAGAATATAAGATACACCAGAGGGGGAAGTGAATCTGTCATTACCTATTAGCCATTTCTCTGACATTAGAAAAGACAACATGACAGGAAAATGAGTCCTTGCCATAAATGCCATGTCTAAAAATCTAAAGTTAAATCGAAAAGTATCTAGGAAAAATGATGGAACTTTCTAATTATTCATTAATGCCACTTGTAATCATTTTGGAGAACAAATGACATCTTGGACACATCTGACTAAGTAATCCAGGGGAGACTGAACTCTTCCGAACAGAGTTTTGTAAAACTGTTGGTTAAGACTACACTTTAAACTGGTTTGGGTATTAGGCTATGTTTTCCCACTAAACACTGAGTATAGATTTAGGAGAAATGTCAGATTAATTTTAAGCAAAATAAAGGAAGTTCATTTTTCTTTCCAAATCTGAGTTGTAGTATGAGTTAGATAAAGTACGTGTCACAATTGTATTTAGGAGGCAGTCAGAGAAAGTGCAGTCATCAAAGGGTTCTGAGTCAGAACATTTAGAGGTGGATGGTGAACATAGGACATGTGCTGTTGAGAAGCAAAGGGAGCAAGAGTTTACAATAAAACCAAAACCTGTAGCCATTGGTGTTAAATGATACCTAACAGGGAAAATGATTGACATGTGCCTGTTGGATTGAACAACAGGGAGGTCATTAATGGCCTTTGACATACCCTGTTCTTGACATGGCTGGGGTTAGTATGTGTGGACGGAAGAGTCAGGAAGAAGAAAAGGCTGTTGACCGGCACTGCTTCTACCAACATTGCACAGGAGCCCGTACATAAAACAAACAAAAAAGTATAAGGCTTAGAAAGAAACAAAACTAATGTCATTACTTACAGATGATATGATTTATATTTTCTACTAGAAAAAAATCCAAGAGAATCTACAAACTATTGGGTACATGAAAAATCAGTTTGATTTTTGTTCTACATGCTTCACATGTATTGTTTAATTTTCTTAATAACTGTGATGAAGCACGGTGATCATCCCCACTTTATTGATGAGGAAACTGTGGTACAGAGAGGTGTAGCTAGCACAGTCACACAGCCACGTGGGTACAAGGGTTTGAGGCCAGGCAGTCTGGCTGTAAAGGCCCACAGTCTTAACTCCTCCTGCCCACTGTCTTCAGGGACAGGGACAAAGTAATTTAGAAGGGACACAGCGTACAAGGAGGAGTTTTTGGGTTTGGGGATTGTTTTTTTAAATTTAAAGATAGGAAAATGTCGAGCAGGTGTATGAGTGATAGAGAAGGACGGGACTGATGAACAAGACTTCATTCTGGAGGAGACAGAACCGTGAGTGCAGCCTCTTCCTCTCTCACTAATTCAAGGGTGGCTGTGTCCAAGACAAACCACAGAGTTTGGAGCAAGGCATTTCAGATGTTCTAACCCTGTGACAAGTGCTCTCTGACTGCCTGTTATAGGCAGTGCTGTGTTAGGAGCTAGTCCTCTAACTTTTGTGACATGTGACGCAATTTCTCTGGCCAGAGGCTTCTCTTAGGTCAGCATACATTTCTCACTGAGTGCATCCAAGCGGTGCCTATAGAGAGGTCTTACTGTGGGCAAGGTCTGTCAGGAACACACGTGTGACATTTTTGAGTCATTCCATTTAGTTGGCTTTAGGGCAGGATAAAAGCCTCTTGGCTGATGAATAAAAAGCACCTGACATCGCCTTCTTGAGATGCCTCAGAATAGCACAGGGCTGCACAGGTTTTATGATACATAAAGAGAAAATAGAGATTTTTAAAAATAGGATCAACATTGTTCAATTAGCAATTGATTCAAAGAAAAATATAGTCAGGCAAGAACCTCTAACAAGGGAAGCATCACACAATTGCGCATTACTGACAGTGTCGATCCCAAATTCTGTTTCTACTGTATACACTGACAACACCAGTAGGCAGATGATAATCAACAGACATTCTTTGGACAAGAAAATCAAATATTCTTTAGGAGGTAAAACACATTTTGACACCTTCCAGTGAGTGCCAGAAGAATTTGGCAAAAGACAGTCTAGCAAATGCCAAAGCTGCAATCAGCCAGGATACTGTGTGCTTGGCTCATAGCCAGTCAGGCACATGCAAAGTCCGAAAGGGGTTGCTCCAAACATGAAGTGGTGTGTGCCCTGTTCCAAGGTCAATTTCATTGCTTAGTGATTGTAGATTCCTTAAGAATCTGTGTAGCCTTTGCCAGCATGACATGGCAAGACAAGAAAAATTTTAAAGCACAGATTTATGTAGTGTCCTCTGGGTGTGGGTACCATATCTGATCTTGACCAGCCGTGAGTCAGCTGTGACACCACGGTTGCAGGCTCTCTGGGGGTTGGACTGAAGTCTAAACCTGTTGCATGTGCTGGGAGGAATTCAGCAAATCTAGACCTAGGACGAGGTCTTCAGCAAATATGGAAATGGATAAGAGGAAGATTCTAACAAGAATCAATAGTATTTTGACAAGCCAACAGAAAGCCTTAAAAACTAACAGAGGGGATAGTACAGAAGGGAACAAGGTAGAAATTCAGTTGTCTCACCTGGGTATAGGGAAAATGGACTCCTAGTTACAAGCAACAAGTTCCTAGGTTAGAGCTAATCAGCCTGATATGGAACTCATCAGTATTGGCCCAGGGCTTCTTAAATCCCCTCTTCCCTTTGCCTCCAAATACTGTCCCAAAGCCTGGAGAAAGAGCTAAATCCGAAAGTAACTAAAGTTACTAAGGACTCGATGTAGAGATTGGGGTAGGGGGTAGAGGACAGGGAACCAGGTAAGCCCTACTCCCCCTTGCTCAAAACAATGCTAAGTAAGGGGGAAATATTTTCCCAAGATAGATAGGCACCTAAACCCATTAACTCCCATAGGAGTATGAAAGGGAACTTTGCTTTCTCTCTGTAATCCCTTATTGCAAAATTAACTGCTGCAGAAACTTGCTAATGTTGGTGGCAAATGCAAGGAATTTAACTCAATTTACCAGTCCTTAGAAGTCTGTGAACTTTAGTATAGGCCAAGTGGGCCTTCAGGGAAAATACACAGACATTATTTGGTCAGGGTAACAAAGCATATAAGTAACTAGTCAAATAATTCTAACTAGAAGGCCTGAACAAAAATAAATTACCTTGCTGAAAAAGCAGGGTTGAGTGAACAGCAGCCATCCCTGCATGATCGATGACCTTCCAAGGTGGTAAATTATATCACTGCACTTTTCCAGGAGACCAGGTTCAATTAGACATCTGCCTGAAGAGTATATTTTTCATTGACTTTTGATGATCAAAATCAGGATCTTTTTCATGCCCAGACTATTGCCAAGGAGACAAGAATAACCATTTCAAGTCTGTAGCCTGGCTGAGTTCTAGAAGCCCGTGTGACCCGGCAAACTCCTGCTGTCTTTCTGACCACCAATATTAGGTATGCTCTATCTGTGGCCTACTTTTTCTCCTGTAAAAGTGCTGCATAGGGAAATTTATACTCTGGATCAAATATGTAAGAATGAATCATAATCACCATTTATTGAACACTTAGTAGATGTCAGACACGGTGCTAAGCCCTAAATATGAATGATCTTTTTTAATTCTTACAAATCCTTCAAATCCTTAGGGAAAAATTATTTGCTCCCATATTATAGAGGAAGCTAGGCTTAGAGAGGTTAAAGAACTTGCTCAAAGTCACCTAGCTAATATCAGAGCCAGAATTTGAACTCAGAAGTTTGACTACAATGCCCATGATTTATTTATTATATTCTATTGCCATTTGTCTTTCCACTTTTGAAATTGACTCAGAGCTAAAATCATTTTTTAAATATTAGAATTGTTTACTTGTGTAGTTTTCTGAGAGAAAAATCTTACAAAGCAAATGGAAACACGGGACAATGAAAGCCCCAATTAAATATACACAATGCAAATTATAATACTACACGAAAATATTAAGGGTAGAGCTCATTCATGTCATATGAAGAAAGAGGCTTGTATAAGAAGTGTCATTTGTGATATTTATTGAGACTCCTCTTAAAAGAAAATTTGTCTTACATTATTAATTTAAAAAGCTTTAATGATCTATTTTCTGGGTGGCTGGCATGTTAAAAAGCTTCCAAGCGACCTGGTCAGTGTGGCCTACTTCTGGCCATATACTTTGTAGAATAAGGGCAGAGTAGTCACTTGAGAAAAATGAAAGCAGATATCTTTAGTTTCTTGAATGTCTTGGTACCATTCATGTAATCTTAAAGTTCAGGCAGACGAAGGTATAAATGATGATAGGGGAGATGTATATGGCAGATGATAGGGGAATACCTTAGAAGTAGCCACCAAATACTTTAGTACACAAAGTAAAACAAAAGAGCATTAACATTATCAATTTCATTTTTGTATTTATGAAAATCTATGAAGAGAAGTGATGGACTAGCTATAATATCCAGAGTTTTCTTTTTTTCCCCTGTGGAATGCGACTCTGGACAGAACTTTATATTTTTGCTCATTTTAAGGAATTCGAAGACAACCTTCATCGTCACAGCCTGGTATCACTGCCTTTCTCAGCCAGGACAGGTAGCTGAGTGTGCAGCCCCTGCCCAGCGGGCAGGCAGGAGCCCAGAGTGCTTCTCACGAGGGTTGTTGAGCATGTGGGTGTTTAATCGCTGTGCCAGGACTTCTGATTCGGACACTCAGTCAAACTAATAGCCTCCTGCATGCTTCTGGGCTTTTCTTCACTTTTTTATACTGGCCTCTTTTGGAAAACTTGTCATAAGAATGCTTTGTAAGAACCTTTCAAGTAACCTGCTGAAGTAAGAACCTCTTGCCATTTTAACAGAAAATAGATTTCTCCCTATTTCATTCCCGGCCATTCTTCTTTCTCCCTCCTGTCTCAGACTGCGCACCCTCTGTTAGGGATCGCTCGTCCAGCACTTCCCTCCACTTCCCCTCCCTGCAACCTCAGCTGCCAGCGTGACAGAAGACTGCAGACTCCATCTCCCTTGGACTCTCCACGACAACCTTTTGTCACCTGCCTCCTTCACCTTCTCTTTTTCTGGGGGACTGGAGTGAGATTCACAGTGTCACTTGAGATTTGCTAACTGGGAGAGTTGCCTGCGATTACAGCATTTAACTTGGAAGATTTGGAAAGTGAAACATGCTTGCTTTTTCTCAGCATCGGGTTTTGTTATCACAAAGCTTGAGAATGAAGCTTTTTACAGGGAGCTAGAAATTTTACTGAGCCAATCCGTGTTTGCTTCACTCATCCAGGGTTTTTGGAGTCATTAACACATTAAGCATTCCCACAAAGTAGTGCCAAATTATGCAGTTGATTGTAGCAGTAACACTGGGTGTTTTCAGTTGTACATTCTACTGTTGCCCAAGGAGAAGTAAATATAAAAATAAACAAATAGTAGAGACAGAATGAGATGGCTTTGTGATTGTGCTCCCTTCATACCCTGTCTCTGGTTGTAGTGTTTTGTTAAGCAAATTATCTTAGAGTACCAGTTTCCCCTGTGCCCCTCCCCTGGCCCCCCAGTTCAACAAAAATTAGTTTCATTTAATTTTTTAAAAATCGGTGTTATAATGATCACAGGTGTTCATTCTCATTGGTTTGTCTAAAATTATGCCAGGAATTCTGTTTGGGAAGTACATACTTAAGCATCAATTTCCAACATTCTTGTTTGTTTCCCATGTTCCAGTCTCCCTGAGAAATCAGGCTAGCAGAACATTTCATGACTCATTCATCCAGTTACTCATTCATTATGAGAAACAATGGAGGCTATAGTATGAAAAAAAATGAGTAAGACATTGTCTTAAAGAGTTTATAATCTCAAAGAGCCTTTTGATTACTAGGGGAGACAAATTACCTAAATATCTAATCTGATTTAAAGCTTAAACCGATGCAATAATTCAGTCCCTTAAGATGGTGTCATTAATGATGGACTTGTCTCTGGGTCTCAGGAAATGTCCGTCATCTGAGTGTCGATTGCTCTGCTGGAATGTATGGCTGAAATTTGTGGTCATAGGCTGCTTGATCAGAACCCAGTAGCTCTGTGACTGGATCTCACTTTGGCTTCTACTGATTGCCCATCCAGGAGTCTCTGCTGCATCTGCCATCCACTTCACCCCTTTGAAGTCTCTCAGTGTTCATGCCTTATGGAGGCTGTGGGAGCTCACAAAACCTAAAACCTCAGCCTCTTCTCCGCCAGCCCTGCTGCCACACTGAGCCACTGTGTCTGTGCCCCATATTGTGGTGGAGGCCACCTGAGAATTGACCTCGTCCTAGCGTCCCAAATGGACTTAAAGAGAACGTAAGCACTCAGCGTTTGGCTTCATCCTCACTTATGTACTGTGCTGATTTCTCTGCAGGCTGAGGAAATGAGGGCTGCTTTGCTGCCCGTCTCCCCATCTCCCAGAGTCTGAAGGACTAGGCTCTCTCTTACACTGTACCCTCTTCCTTCCATAGACCTGCTGGGGCAAACAGGTAAATGGAACCTTCTCTGCACCCCTGTTGTGTAGGCTTGTTGGTCAGTAGAGCAAAGGGGGAAGTAAAGGATTTGGGGAAGTCTTCTCTTAAGACTTCTTGGAGTACAAGGCTGGGGTCGTGGATGATTTTGTTGTACACAGTTGTTCCTTCTGCCTCCTATGAAAGCAAGCAGTACACATTCTTGCCCCATTGATGCGGGGTTTAGACATGTGGCTTTCTTTGGCCAATGGCATGTAAGTAGATGTGATACAGATCACATCTGGGCAGAATCTTTGAGAGTCAGTGCAAGTTTCCACCAGTCCCCTTGCTTTATTTCTTCTGCCATGAGAGTGGCATGACCAAAGTAGGGGCCTCTCTTTCAGCCTGGGTGTGAGAATAAGACGTGAAATAGCAGCCAAACTGACACCGACCTGCAGCCAAACTATAATGTGAGTAGGAAGTAAAATTTTGTTGCTAAAAACCATTGAGATTTGGGGTTATTTATTACTACTGCTAAGCTGACTAATATACTCCGTAATGTTTTGCATATCAAAAGCCAAATGTCACTTTGTTCTTTCTATTTATATTCCTTCTCTAATAAATCTAATCTCTCCCCAAGCAGATGGATGCCTTGAGCTAGATAGGGTGAAGGTTATGCGTTCAGAAAGGCAAAAGAATAAGCAAATTCATTTCAAAATATTGTCATATTACATTCAGAGAGGAACTTCCTATGGAAAATACTTTAAACTGTGGATTTTGGTTTTGTGTGTGGTGTTTTGCATTTGGTTTTGGTTCTGCTCTGAAAGAGGAAAGTAATCATTTTGTAAATAAATGGAGGTTCATGCTACACATACAGGGCATCCAGGTAAAATTTTGAAAGTGGTTATTAAAGGATAGAAACTTAACCATTTTGAGCTCCTGCTATTGTGGTAGAGACACGATATAGAGAAGAGGTACTAACCTCACACAGTGTGACCCATAAATTTTGGGCCGTGATCCAGATTTGTGGTCTAGTTTGTGGCCAAGCAGAGGGTCCCTTCTGCCTTGTTCGTGTGGAGATACGTGGTTTACCTCAGATTCTAACAAAGGCCAGGATTCTTCCTGCTGCTTTTCATTCTGCTGTGTGTTAGGACTTTGCAAGCATGTAGGATCTGTGTAGTGGTGGACACGCCTGCTGTGTATTCACTTACGCCAGAGGCAAACAAAGGAACTCTTGGTCCCGTATGATGATTTTAGCTGCATCTGTGCCCGCATGATAATCAGCAGAAACATAGAGATTTTGGAAAAAGTAGAAAAATGTAGTAGCCTTTTCCTTTAGAAATGCTTGGGATTCTGCTGGGTTTGAGGGACTGGAATTTTCCTGCTGCTATGGTTCACTTCTGATTTTGCATACAGAACTGCCCACCATTTTCTGTTTGAGAAAAAGCATTTCACTATGCTCAAACCTGGGATTTCCGAAGGACAAAAGTAACAGTCCTAACTTCAGACTCTTGGCTGCAATAGACAAAGTTGACAGCTAGATCTATGATAGATTTGTAGGTCGGATGTCTCATGAGTAAATATAAACTGTTAAGAAAACAGTCATCTAAGGCCTATTCATTTATAAAATAATCACTCATGTGCTGTACATTTGGAAAGAATAAAAGATCATGAAAGATATAGCAATAGATATTCTAGTTTCTGCTAATATAGTCAAATGCTATTTTAAATTATATACAGATAAAAAGTAGATAATTAAGTGGAGCATATTTTGTTCAAGACCAAACATATTGAATGGGATTTGTTTCATTAAAAAGAAATTAGGCTGTCGGTGGTTGCCTGGGCCTATAGAAAGCAAAGGCCGTGAGAAAAAGCAGTACTTTTTCTGGGTCAGATTTCAGAATGGCTTCTGTTTAAGAAAGAAAATCATAACTTGCTGATCCCCAGAAAGGTAGTAAGTGAGTAGCCACCAACCCTGGCTCTCAAGAGTAGCAGGTCCCTTGGCTGTCGCTCATTTAGCATCTGAATATTTGCTTTCTCCACACCAGGCACATGTGCTGTCTCCTGTTTTCCCGTGTGTGTGTGTGTGTGTGTGTGTGTGTGTGTGTGTGTGTGTGTGTGTGTGTGTGTGTGTGTACACGTACTCCTTGCCTCTGTTTTGTTGGCCAGAAAGTCCTTCCCCATTTCTGTTTTCTCCAAGGCCCATTCAAATACCATTTCCTCTGTGAAGCATCCCTCACTCACCCCTGGCTCCCATCTGGACATTGTCGCTCTCATTTCTGCATTCTGATAGCACCGAATTATTATTTTTCTCATGGAGAATTTTTGTGATATTTTGCTCTGTATTATAGTTACTTGTATGTATTGTAATCTTTTCTCCTAATAGTGATAATGGTGATCGCAGCTACGATATGCGGAGACCTTTGTGTTTGTCAGCCCCTGGGCTGAATACTTTATACCTCACGATAACTCTGTGAGTCAAATATTAACTTCTATAAATGAGGAAATTGTTTTGCTCAACATCATAGCTTAGGACTCCTGTGTCAGGCTGTCGTCAATGCCTATTTTGCAGCAATTTCTTTGACAACCTCCCAATGGAAGGTACTAGGGGACCTGGAGAAATCAGGGGAGATGAAGATATCATCTATTATCTGGGTGGTAGCTACAGTTAGAAGGTAGAGACATCTCTCCGAGACCCCTGATCTCAACCCAAGAGTGGATATAATTGGTTGGGCTCAAAGAAGGGGGGTTTTGTGTCTGCCTCCCACAGTACTGCTGCTTGTGTACAGACCTAGCAGATAGGCTACTGGACCTCTGACTGCTCCCTACTCTACTCTCCCATCTTGCTTCTCTGCAAAACTTGTCCCATCTCTTTATTCCAAACTCATCATCTCATAAAGTTTAACCTCCAGCGTCACTTTTCTGACTTGGAGCTGCTGTAAAACAAACACAGACACCTCAGAACTTGGTGACACCAAGTCAATAGTAACTGGCTGACGTGGAAAACGGCAGGCTGCTCTGGAAACAGTGCTGGACCACGCAGAGGATGTCGAGTCAGGGCTGGCTCTTCCACTTCACGTATGACCCTGAGCAAGTCTCTCTTTTCTCTCCCTGTTGGAAGGAAGGTAAGCTCATTGGTATGGAGCCAGCCTGTTGTCACAAAATCTGATTGTTAAATTTCAGTCATATTATGAGCTTTTTAAAAAAATTATTCAAGCATCAGAATATTTCATTATTTCATTTCCTGCCCTCTTTTTTATTATGTTAAAGTAGACATAACAAAGTTTATCATTTCAGCCGTTTTAAAATCTACACTTCAGTGGCATTAAGTACTTTCCCATTGTTGTGCGACCATCACCACCATCCATCTCCAGGACCTTGTCATCATCTTGAACTGGAACTCTGTACCCATTAAACAATAACCACCCTTATCCCCTCATAACCACTATCCCACTTTCTGTCCTGTCCCTATGAGTCTGACTGCTCTTGGTACCTCGTATAAGTGGAGTTATGCAGTATTTGTCCCTTTGTGTCCGACGTATTTCACTTAGCATAGTGTTTTCAAGGTTCATCTGTGCTATAACATGTATCAGAATTTATTCCTCTTTAAGGCTGAATGATTCCATTGTGTGTGTTTGTGTGGTGTGTATAAAATAATTTGTTTATCCACTCATTCATTGATGGACATTTGGGTTGTTTCTACCTTTTGAGTGTTGTGAATGATGCTGCTGAGAATATTGGTGTTCAAATATTTCTCAGGTCTCTGCTTTTGGTTTCTCCGGTATATGCCTGGAAGTGAAATTGCCGATCATGTGGTAATTCTGTTTAATTTTTGAGAGACCACTGTCCTATTTTCTATAGCAGCTACCCCACTTTACATTCCTGCTTACGCTGTATGAGAGTCCTAGTTTCCCCACATCCTTGCCAACAGTTGTTATTTTCTGGGGTTTTGTTTTTGTCTTTTGTTTAATAATAGTCATCCAAGTGGGTGTGAAATGGTATCTCATTGTGGTTGTGATTTGCATTTCCCTAATGATTAGTGATGTTGAGCATCTTTTCATGTGGTTACTGGCCACTTGCACATGTCCTTTCTAGAAAACACTATTCACGTCCTCTACCTATAACTTGGTTTTGAGGGGGTGGTTTTGTTGTCGAGTTGTAGGCGTTCTTTATATATTTTGTATGTTAATCCCTTATCAGATACATGATTTACAAATATTTTTCCTATTTTGTGAGTTACCTTTTGTGAGCTGGTAAAAAACACAGAAATTATTAAAAATTAAATTTTACAAACTTAGAATTAAGTTATATTAACAATATACTAGATATTCAAAAACCACAGTGGGATACTATTTCACACTCACTAGGATGGCTGTTATTAAACAAAAAAGAAGAATCCCAGAAAATAACAACTGGTGGTAAGGATGTGGAGAAACTGGAACTTTCATTGTATGATTATCTATTCTCTTGAGGTTATTTTCATCTATTGTATCTGAATGGTGGGAATACTATATCAGGGAGTACTCCTGTACCTCTTTTTCCCAATTCAGTAACTGCACATTGATAGCATGAAATTGGTCATGGTAGGAGTATTTGCAGCATAGAAATCAGCAAACACTACAAATCGGGGTTTGATATATTTTTTTTATAGATTGCTAAACTTAAGAAAGTGCCCTAGCTAGGTAGCTCAGTTGGTTAGAGTGTCATCCCGATACACCAAGGTTGTGGGTTTGATCCCCGATTAGAACACATACAAGAAACAACTAATAAATGCATAAATAAATGGAACAATAAAAATCAATGTCTCTGTCTCTCCTTTCCTCTCTCTCTCTCCCCCTCCCTCCCTTCCTTTCTCTAAAATCATTAAGTAAAAAATTAAAATAAAAACTTAAGAAAGTGACAGGAAATGTTAATTCATTGCCTATGGCTATTACACTGTGACTAGCACAAAAATTGAGAGAATACTCTTTTAATATTTGAAAACTATTAATTTAGCAAGGAAGTCACTCATATCATTGAGAAATGAAGTTCCAGCATATAATTTTGTTATTTCATTTTTGTCTTATCTGTTAAAGGAAAATATTAATTCATACATTTTTTGGTAAACTTATACTCACAGGTCCAATTGTTAAATATTTACAAACACACCACTGAGTAAGGTTCATAACAGTAGGAACTTTGTC
>VMDR010023536.1:0-15541 GCA_007922815.1 Macrotus californicus | reverse complement strand
GGGAGGGGAGAAAGGTTTTCAGGAGTAACTATAAAGGACACATGCTTAAACAATTTTGAAATTATTACCCAAAGAAGATTTAACTCTGATATTTGAAGTTGCCAGTTCCAGTAAAGACAGATTTAAATGTTTATTAATTGCATATAAAAACAAAACTTTTGTGCTATCATCAGTATATAGATTTAAGTTTAGATATTTCTATGTTTCTCCTTAAAGTAATACAAGACAAGCAAACAAACAAAACAAAAGTTGTTAATGTCTTATGCTATGTCTACAATACATAAGGAATAATTGTAAGGTAAAAATTTCTCTAATTTAGGACTGTACAGAAACAACTATGCTAGGTTTAGTGAGTGGATAATTCATGTTATCTCAAATAAAAAATATATCACATAATTTTCTATGGGAAAGTTGTTTCTTAATATTGAAAGTAACAGGTATACTTGACATGATCATATTTTGAAGACTTGGACGGGAGAATCAGGTCACATAGAGATAGGCTCAAGGACTGGGCTGTCTTCAGGGAAGTCATATGAACAGAACCTTGTCATGTTTCATAGCTTGTTCAGATATTTGGTAATTCTTTTCTGTATATGATACCATATATCATGTAATACAACCCCCCAAACCATCAGACATTTGCTTTTTCTCCCTCTCCTCTCCTCTCTTCTCCTCTCTCTTCCCCTCTCTCTCTCTCTCTCTCTCTCTCTCTCTCTCTCTCTATCTCACACACACACACACACCCCATTCTGATGTTGCCCCAACCTTCTCCTGTTAGAGAATATAAAATTGATTCCTCCACCACATAGTAGCAGTACTTTCGGCAAAAATTACTTAAACTGGTGTTTCATCCATTTCCTTATCAGTTAAATGGGAACCAATGATAGAATAATGTTACCTACTTGATAGACTGGTTTTGAGGATGAAATAAGTAAAAATGTGTAAGATGCCTGTTACACATAGGAAACATTCAATAAATGTTACTATAACTAGGTGAGAAAATTGAGTCCCAGTAAGATCATTACAGGCTCAAAGTTACTAAGGTAGTTGATGGCTAATCCAGATTAGAATTCATATAAGGTTTCCCGATTCAGTGTTTTTTCCTTTGTACTAAGCTTCTCATTAATTGGCAGTTAATGTACGTTCTTGCGTAGATCTTTGGTATTTGTGTACCTCGGCTGTTTAAGTAAATCATAGTGTCTCAGGGGCTAAAAGCACGGGTTGGTAACTTATTCATCAGCCACAGGTTTTAGCCGCGAGCTCTTGCTTTGGGGGGCTCAGTGTTCCTTTGTAAATTATGAACTTTTACCACAACATGCAACCTAAAATTATTAGATTCATTTCATATTTCTCATTCCTTCTTCAGTAGTTTAATATACAAGAACAGCCAGCCATTGCAAAATTAGAATTGTACAGTATACAATCGTGAACTTCCTCTGAGATTCCCCAGAGAAGAACAGGCAATTTCCTACTAGATTTTTGCAATGTGAAGAAAATAATATAATTCATCTATGCTTTGGTTTCTCCAAATATAGAATTTGTATACACTATTACTCAACCACAAAAGAAGTCTATTATAATTTATTTTATTGTTATGTAAATTCAGGCATAATACAGGCACAATGTGATCCATCCCAAGAATATAACAAGTACCCATATGAAAAACCTGGTGGAACATCTCAGCAGTGGGTTTTTAGCTTTGTATTTTTAGCTCTGTATAACAACTTTTGCAGCTCCGCTCACAGTGCATTTGTGGCACTATCACTACACTCTCTAGTAAGCTAATATTTCAGTTATACTTTATATATCTTTATTAAAGTGTAGTAATGTGTGAAGCATTACAAATTACCACCTTGATTACCTTTGGAGTCACTCTTGAGTCAACCATATTCTTGAAAATCAGTTGCCTAAACAATCTTCCTTTTAAACATGGCTTTGAAAGGTTTAAATTCCTCTTTGTCAAAATATTCATGTCACATTGCAAGGACTTACAAGACTTTAGCAGCAAATAGGCATATCCTACAAGTTTCAGTGTTCTCTTGATGCTCAGGATATAGTTAATTCCACAAAAGGGAGAAGTTAGTAACTCTGACTTTCAGGGCCAAAAGAACCAGTTTGTCTTTCTATAGACCTATAACCCCTGAGCCTGCTAGCTAGCTCTCAAGAACCTCTCCAGCTTTCTACTCTAAGCTACATAACCAGGACCTCATCTACTGTTTCACTGTGGATCTGGAAAAGTACAGTAAGTTAACAGAGAATGGAAGAATTTGCAGAGCCTTGCTTTCCAAGGAATACCAGGAAGTCACTCAAGTGACTGCAAGGTGCTTTCTCTCCATAGGAAGGTACTGGGAGAACTGCAGCTATATTGCTTTGTGAAATGAAAACTTTGCGATGACTTGAAAACATCTGGGCATAATAACATAACCAATCTGAAGTTTGCTGGCATGTGACACTCCTCTAGGAATTCTTGGTTTCCGACTCAATCTCATTAGCCACAAACAGCGTACTAAACCTTATCAGGAGTCTGGAATTGTGTCTGAAAATCAAAACTTTTCTATTTGAAAATTGGGGCAAAATTCAATTATAAATCAATGGGGATGTGAGAAAAAAGAGCATACAAGAAAAATTATTGTATTATCAATGTGTAGAACATAGTTTGACAAGGCGAGACTTCCCAATGAACCAGAATAAGTATTAGAATGTAACACACAACTGGAAAGAGTGTCAGTTTATGTAATAGCAAGGAATTATGGAGCCATCGAGATAGACATTGTGATAACTCATTAATTTAAATGTGAATCTCAAATATATATGTACTATTTTACCAATCAGAGGATGCCTTCCGTGAATTACTTTCACATTAGGTGACTTGGGGCAAGTGAGGGCCTGGCTCTGACAATATATTGGACAAAATCAGCCCAACATTGTTGTGTCCTGGCAAATGCTGTGACTCCACAACTAGATGCAAATGAATTCCATGTTTGAATAATTTTATTTAAATAAAGTTAGGGAAAATGGGTGTCTGTCTTCAATATGTAGCATGGTAGGAATGCAAGATATTTCAGAAAGTCTTTTGGGCAAACATTCTGATTGTGAAAAATTAATCTTGACATAAAAATGTTTGGCTGTTCTCTTATTCTTTGTTTACTAAGGCACAGTGGTATTAAACTCCTTAAGCTACTTGGAGGCAAAAGGCTAATTTACAACATTGCTGTAATAATTGCTAAATGTGAGAAGTTGTGAGTTATGAGTTCTAATTTCAACTAATTCATTATATTCTGTCATGGTCTGTGGTAGATTGTTCACCCACCACTGTGCCAGTTTACTAGTGGAAGGGACAGCTTGTCTGAGTCTCAGCATTTGGAGGGCAGGGGTGACAGAAATAGATAGCGTGTCCAGAATGAGCTTTATTAACCAGGATGCTGCCCCATGCACTCTCTTGGACAATTCACAATGTGGAAGGTAGCTTAGACATGGGTCAGTTTGCCCAGGAGACTACACACTAAGTCACAGTTCCTGACCCCTCAGGGGCTGTGAGTGCTATACCATTGCCCACCAAGAATTCACATGAGCAAATAGCCCCACCAAACCAGCTTTGGGTCATTCCTCTAAGGAGGAGGGGGGCGGAGGCAGCTGTTTGAGTAAAGAAGCCCAAGAATCAGTCTGTCCAGAGCCTTGAAATCATTTATTACAGCACTCCCTCTGCCACTCCATCACCCTCATCACTTTATTGGCATCAGGCTTGGGGGCTTGAGAGTTTCCCACATGGAAGACTCCTTTATAGTTTATCCAAGTCACTACTGTAGCCCAGGGTATGAAAATGTTACAGAGGATAATGAAAGCAGCACTTGTGTAAAGAGATACTAGAGTAGTCAGAGAAACAGGAAGGCAACCTTTCCATTCTCGATTTTATATTGAAATATGAAATATATACTGTCCATACCTTTGTCTTAGTCATTGTCCAGAAATGAAATATCCTGAGACTAAATGATCCCAAATCTTCATTGAACCCAGCCTCCCTTAAGTTTGGCTTCTATGGAAAACAGTATGAACTCCAAACAGTAATTTGAGCTCTGAATTAAAAGCTGAGATTCAGTGAATTTTCAATATTTTGTGGTTGATTTTTAGTCATTTTTTTCATGAAGAGCACTTGATTCAAATGTTATTTTATCTTTTAATATTTTAGTCAACAGTAAATAATATTCTCTTCTGATTCACTCCTCTCTCAATGTGGTACAAGTTTGTGGCAAATTTCCATTTCAGCCATTTATTCTGCTCCAGCAGTGCAGTGTTGAAAACGTAGAAACTGAGAGATAACTAAACTACTAAATACTTTCAAAAGAAGCCATAGAACAACCTGGCAAAGTAATAATAGTGACATTACATTGCTTCTCACCTTACATTGCATTCCCTAATTGTAAAATTTGATATTACAGAAAATTTTACACTTCATCATTTTGATAGACCATACTGCATATCCTAAATAAAAAAAAAATAACCTTATAGTCTAGGGTGGTTATTTATAATTCATTCAGTCTATGTATTTTGGGGATTTTGTGCCAAACACATCCAGGTTCAAATTCTGAGAAGACCGCTGAGAAAGGAGGCAGGTGGACGAGAGGGGGAAAGAAAAGGAGAATGAATGCAGAGCTCAGGTGAAAGAAGATAGGTAGGAAGGGAAAAGGAGATGGGAGGGAGGAAGGAGAAATGCCTCAAGTCCACGAAGGGTTGTCTGACAAGTGGCGCTGAAGGGTATCTTTAACTCCGGTGCGTAAGAAGGGGATTGAAGCTGATCAAACAGGAAGTCTGCCTAGATTCAATTCTAATGCAAGAATTTCCTTAGACAGTACAGTATTGAAATCTGGAAAAAGTAGAGGAGGCAGTTTGTGAAATCTTTCCAAAGAAATTTAAAAATAGCTCAGGTACGGAATCTCTTAAAACGAGAAAGTGGACACATGGCTCTTTCCAATGTTTCACACTTGACTCCACTGTATTAAGGTAACAGTTCTCTAGTCCCCTGTGAGGCCAGCCTGATTCCTTTGGGGGAAGGTATGTGTTCTCTGGAGACTTTTAGGGTTTGCCTGGGCTGTGCCCCAGGAGTATAGGTTTTTAAAGTTTCTTTCACAAATATGTCAGTATATTAATGCGTTATTTGGCTCCAAGAGGGCTTTCCTTCATGCATTTCCTCATTTACCATTCATTTTTTTTACTTCCCTTATTCCTCTATAATAGTCCCTGGGGCACAGCATAAGTGCTTCTAGCTCCTAACTGCTGTTGTTACTGTATGATTAAAATATTTGGCTATTACAAATGCTAATGCCTGGATTTCTGCAACATCATTCCTTAAGGGTAGGGGCCAATCAAAACACCTGAGAGGGAATCAGAGTCCAGAATCAGATTCAACAAAAAGTTCAGTCTTCATTTGGGTTGGTCCTTTTTTCTGTGCTGCACAGATGAGCCTTAGGTAGATGGGTCTGAAGAGGAAACGACACTTGAGGCCAAGTGGCTATAAATGGGACTAAAAGCATTGGAGCCCGAACTATAGGTGCAGATCCTCTTCCCTAAATGATATAGTCAGCCTTTATAATAAGTTAAAAATATGGCTCAATAAAGAAAATTGGGTCAGGGGTAATAGAAGAGCTTTTAGAAGGCAGGTAGGAGAAACCTGTGATATTAGTTTTCTTTCTGTTGTTGATGCAATTAGGGTGGCTGGCAGTATAGTAGGATTAAGAGCTGTTGTAGCTACTTGGTCTAGAGCCAAATAGGCTGTAGCATGAATCTGAGCTCTACCATTTACTGACTTCTTCACCTGTGACAATACACTAATCCTCTCAGAGTCTCAGTATCCTCCTCTATAAAAAAGGATAATAATAATTCTGTGTCTTCTCCACTTGCAACCTTTTTCTCTCAACTAGATACTTCCTATGAGACTCAGACATATTCAATCATCTTCTGGGATTAAAACAGAAAGAAACAGAAACCACACCTTCACTCACTTTTTCCTCTAGGTTAGGGTTTCTCTCAACATCTTGGGCTTAGTAATTCATTATTGTGGGGATGTTTTGTGTACTGTAGGATGTTTAGCAGCATCTCAAGCCTCTACTCATGAGAATACTCCCCATACTCTGAATTGTGACAATCAAAAATTGTGACAATCAAAAATGTCTCCAGACATCGCCAAATATCCTATGGGGGGCAGAATCACTGTCACTTGAGAACCTCTACTCATTACTTGTCCCATTTCCCTTATCCTCTGCAAAACCACATTTTCCCATAGTTTTGCCTATTCTCACCAGCTCTATTTCCTCACTTTCCTATAGTCCTGAATTTATTCTACTTTGTTTCATGTCCCCATTTCACTAATAAAATGGTTCTTATTCAACTGAATAAGAACCTCAATACCTCTCATGATAATGAACTTTCCATTCCTTCTTTTACTTAATCTCAGCAGAATTCAACGCTTTTAGCATCCCCACCTTGAAATGCTCTGTTCTCCTGGCTTTTCTAACAGCACTCCCTGTTAGCCTAATATGTGGGCTCACCATCTTCCAAGAGATTAGTTCAGACTCAGTCAAATGGTGGTAAAAGGATTGATACTGATCAAGAGAGGGCAAGCTTCACAGAGCAAGCACTTTTTAAGCTTCTGCTTATTTCACATTTGCTAAGAATCTCTTGGCCAATGTCCAGAATCAGTGTTGGAAGGGCCTACACAAGACAGAGATATAAGGGATTGATTTCTGGCATGACAGCTTGAGGAGCCCCATTCACTGACTTGCCTTCCCAACCCCCCCCCCCCAGTGAAACTGGTGAAAACAAACAAAGAAGCCTCTGTAAATGGTCCTAGGACAAAGCAAATGAAGAAACACCTATTCAAGAACATCTACAAAAATTCAGTTATGAAGGTGAGAGCCTGTGGCATTGGAAACAAGACAGCTCTCTCCACCTTCCTGTTCAGTGAGGTGAGGCTCTACTCCAGACTGGAACAACCAAAAACACACGGCTCCCTTTCCCTGCCTCTCCCAGTCAGAGAGACTTCTTTCAGGGAGGAGCACAACTTCAGTGTGTCTTATCCTGCCCTTGGTTGTCTGTTGCTAAGTCTGAGCCCTGGGTGAGTGCAGTCGAGAGGTAGGGGGCTCTTCCCATCCTGCCCCAGTCATGGAATGGAGACATGACCTTGGACAGAGCAGGCTAGAATGCTGAGGTCCTCAACCCCTTTGCCTGAGCTCCTGAAGTGGTGGTTCTGCTCCTGGAGAGATAAGTCTAGAGGACCTCAGGTACTGCTCCCAACACCCAGTGAGCTCAGCTTCTATAGTTGGGAGTGTCACTCAGTCACTCTGAAAGAAGCTTGCCATTGCCCTCACCCATCATCTTCAGAGCCCTGGTTTAGAGGTTTTGCATGGGAGGAGAAGCAGTCCATAAAATAAAAAGTTCTTAAAATCTTCCCAAAGGAATTGACTTCATTTGCAATGGAGCATGGAGAAGTTCAGCCTAGGAGTACTTCCAAGGACAGTGGGGCTGTGGCAAAATTGGGTGGGGGGAATCATGATACAGGAAAAATTGCAGGCTAATTTTGAGGAAAGAACCAGGGAATGACAGCTGAGTGGAACCCTGCTGAGGTAAGAACAAATATTAAATACTGACTTCAGAAACTCTTCTTTTACAAGAGCCACAATTTGATGGTATTTTTTTTTTTTCCTGTAGAGCAGTTTATGCCCCAGGCCCTCTCTCCATGCCCACCACCAGTACTCTAGTCTGACCGGTCATCATCTCTAACCTCAACTATGGCAAAATTCTTCCAACTGGTGCCCAAACTAGGAAAACCCTCCTAACTGGTGTACAATCCAATCTCTACAACATAACCAGAAATCCTTTGATTTTCAAATAATCATGCCGTGTGCTCCGCCTCTACAGAGACCATAAGAAAGAAACCTGCTCCTCCAGTGATTTTTTTGCACTGACAATCTCTAAGACTCATGTCTTGCCCCTGTCTGTCACTTCCTTCAACATCGTGATGAAGCATATCCCTCCTCTGTACCCTGACCCCAAACACACCCTAACGCTGACTACCTTTTTCAAAATTCTGTGCAGGAAAGGTGCTCCTGGAGGGAATTCTCCTTTACAAGGTGCCTATTCACTCTCTGCTGCCTCTCTGTTCTGGATCTCCTCCCAGAGAGCTGTTCTCTGCCACTTGACTTGGTGGCCTCCCCACCTTTGTGAGTAATAAATCTATCTTTGATCGCATAAAAAGAATAGCTTCATGAATGGGAATTTAACATTTGGAGGGAACTTTCCCATGTCACAGTGAGGTTACAATGATACCCTCTCCTTACCATCTTAAGATTTCTCCATGACTGACAATCCATTTTCTTTTGTGACAAAGTCTACAATCCTTAGCTTGTCCTACAAAGTATGGTCAGTCCCCATCTCACTGATTTCTTTGCTTCACATTATTCATGTTCCCCACTGTCCGCCCAAGGACACAAATACCTGCCACACCCCCTGCCTGAAATGCTCTACTCCCACCCTTACTCCTGCTGTTTTCTACCTAGTTTGCCCTTAATTAGTCTGCATAGCTCAGCTTAAAAATTACGTTCTCTGAAAGGCCTTCCCTGATAACTCACCACAGTCCTCCCAACTAGGTCAGATATGCTTTTACTTTTTTTTCTTTTTCTTTCTTTAAGCATCACCTGAGGATATGTTCATTGTTCTCAGAGAGAGAGGAAGGGAGAGAGAGAAAAAACATAAATGTAAGAGAGAAATATCAATTGGTTGCCCTATGTAACTCATCCCAACCAGGGATCAAACCCACAACCTAGGTATGTGACCTGACAGGGAATTGAACCCCCAACCTTTTGGTGCATGGTGTAACACTCCAACCAACTGAGCCACCTGGCCTGGGTCAGCTGTGCTTTTTCTTTATAGCGCTGATTTTTTGCTTCAACTTTATATTTGTTCATATAATTATTTGATGGACATTTATCTCCTTCACTTGATCATGATTGCCAAGAGGTCAGTGATTTTATATGTCTTGCTCATCATTGTATCCTCAGTGCCTAGGCCATTGGCTGGCCCACAGTAGATACTCTGATGCATATTTACTGAATATGAAGACTCTTAGCAGCATAATATATGCATAATCTCAAAACAGCAAGATACTGTATTAGTTAGATAGAATAAGCTAGGTTCTGCTGTAATGACAACCATTGCCCCCTAACCCACCCTCCCCACCTACAAAGCCACATACACTCACAATTTCAAAAGCTTAAAACAAAAAAGTTTTATTTCTCATTCATGCAGCATTCCCTTTGGGCTTTAGCATGGTACTCTGCTCCATCTCATCTTTATTCTGAGACCCAGGCTGATGGAGGCTACCACTCAGAACATTGTCTATTTTAATAGCAAGGGAAAGAGAGACAAGAATGGTTTTACACTGGCAATTAAATACTCCAGCAAGAAAGTGACATATTTCATCTCCATATACAATCAATTAGCCAAAACTAGTCTCACAGCCCTGCCCGTCTATAAAGGGGGCAGGGAAATGTAATCCTTTTACACACTGAGAAGGAAGAACCAGGTACACAGAACCATTAGAAGTCTTCCCACTGTCATATTAGGATAGAGCTGTGTATGATTAAAATTCAAATTGAATTTGAAGGAATGACAGAAAAACTCAAGAGAATGAACATAATTGAACGAGGCTAAAGAATGAGATTTGGATAGTCTGGATGAGGAAGCACTGGGAGTAGAGGAAACATCATGAACATAATCAAAAAGGTACTCATGAGTAGGTGTCTAGATTATAGCGAAGAAGGGTCAGCCTTGCCGAAGTGGAGAGTGTGTGTCGAGGGACCATGAGAGATGATTGGAGTGACAATTTTGATCATTAGCATATCCATACCCCTTTCTTAACTATTTTTGATCATAATGTGGAAATATCCTCAGAATAAAAAATTCAGTATATGGCTTTAGAAGTGTCAGTCACTTTGGCTCAATTGTACTTTCATCATTTCTAAAAGTTCAGATTATCAGCTGCTTTTCTCCCTGGCTCTCTTTAGCTGGCACAGCAGTCCAGAAAGAACTGGACCTGACTTAATCCCTCTTTTCAGCCTCATTGTCGAACCACGAGCAGGTAAATACCAATGCTCCTGCCAGGTTGTGAGTTGAGTGTCTTTAATCTCACCTTTAATTGGCACTTCTAGGGACTAAACTGAGTGGAGAGACCCATAACAATGATACAAAGTAAAGGATAATATAGAATAATAGGTTTTATGAAAACCTGGGTACAATGGAAGGATGTCAATCTGTCCCTAGAAGCCAGTAAAAGTCTATATAATTTAACCTATTCTTTCTTGCCTTAAATTCATTAGTGTACTGGCTTTGGAAAAGAAAAAGGAAAGCCATACTGTTATAGTTCCACTAATAGGAAACAAATATTTGGGGAAAGTTATATTTGAATAAAAGTATTTGTTAACCAAAAATGACAATAGAATGTTACTACACAGCAACCATTTATCAGAGAGAGCCATGTTGTGCTTAATATGCCCTGTTTATTGATCCTTAGAGGGAATATGGTACAATGGCAGCATGTGGTACCTAGAGCCAGCCTGCCAAGATTTAAATGGAAACCCCACCACTCACCACTGGGTGACATTGATAAAATTACTTAATCATGCTCATGTTGCGATTCATTGCTGCTTTGTGTCTCCTGAAACCCCTAACCTTCAATGTGATGGTATTTAGGAATAGGGGTTTTTGGAGGTAATTAAAGTTAAATGAAGCCATGAGGTTAAGGTCCTAATCTGATAGGATTGGTGGCCTTATAACAAGAAGAAGAGAGCTCTCTTTGTCCTTATGTGCACGCACTCTGGAAAGGCCATGTGAGCACATGAGAGATGTCTGCTTTCTGTAAAACAGGAAGAGAGCTCTCTCCGACGCCTGGCTGTGCTGGCACCCTGATCTCAGAATCCTGCCTCCAGAACTTTGAGAAAATAAGTGTCTGTTGTTTGAATCACCCCATCTATGGTATCCTATTATGGCAGCCTGAGTTGACTAATACACTCACCTATAAGAGGATAATAATAGTGTCCGTTTTATAGTGTGTTTGTGATGATTGAGTGTAGTAATATATGCTGAGCTCTTGAAATGATGCTTAGCATATGATAGGTACTTAGTAGAAGTTACCTGAGATTATTTATAGTTCCCTTCCTGATCCTTTATTTGATAGTGTCATACTTAAGAATTTTACTTTTTCTAGTCAGACAGAACTGGATTGAACTCTCAGATCTGCGTCTTATAAGCTGTATGGCCATGTTCAAGTTATTAACTTCTCTACACTTCAGTTTTTCTCTCTGTAAAAGGGGATAGCAGTGCTGCCTCCTTAGTGTTTTGTGGTGTTTACAGGAGACATGTATGCAAATGTATGTGGACACAGGAAGCTTTCCGTATGTGCTGCTTCTGTCATCAGTAGAGGTTTGCAAAGCTTTTTCTGGAGACAACTGTATTTCAACACCAATAATAAAAATATTTTTTAAAGAAGAATCTGCCTTCTCAAGACCTTGAACTACTTGGAGGAGAAAGTAATAGCAGTTTCTCCTCACACTTGGAAACTCTAAAAATGTCCTTCCCAAGCCGTTCTTACTTATCTTTTTTTTTGTCATTGTAAGATATTTGCCTTGTACGCTTCTGCTTTTGTTCAATATATGCCCTTAAAGTCCCTCTTTCTATCATGATGCCAGTATTACACTACAGATTCTAACAGTAGGCACCATGCCCCTAAAGCTCAATTTATTTACATACAGAATTATAGGACTGAGTGAGACTACTGCTTTTGCAATAAAACCGAAGACTTCAGAGTGAGATTTTCTTAGTTATTGAGTGGTAGACATGAGAACTAAATACCATTCTCAAAGCCTGGTTATTACCTCACGATGTGAAATGAGGAATCTAGAAAAACATTGTGCAATATAGTGCTCATGTATATTCTTAAGCTAATGTATAGCAAACTAGTATTACGCACAGTGCTATTTCACAAACTTTAATGAATGAATCAACTGAGGCACATGTTAACACACAGATTCTGGTTCAGGAAGTTGAGGATGGGACCTGAAATTCTGTGTTACTAACAAGCTCCCAGATGATTCTGAAACTGCTGGTCCTCAAACCCCTCTCTGAATAGCAAGGATGTTGATGATTTTAGCAATAGTGACTGAAAATTATTTGCTATTGTTTTGTTTTGTGTATCCATTATTGCTTTCACTCAAATGCACTCTGATTGAAAGATTTTTTTTTAATACAAATGGGAAAAATGTAAAATCCAACTTGGCAAGACATTAATTGCACACATTTTAAATTTAAAATGCTTTGATTTATTTTTCCCTAAATCATTCACAGTGGTTTTATTTTCTATCCACTTTTCCATCAAATGGGAAAGTAGTGCTCCTTTAATTTTATTTCCCAGTCTTTATCCTCCATAACACATCAAATCACCTCATCCTTCCTGAAAAGCTCTCCTGGTTTTCTGACCTCTGCTGTCTTCAGTTTCTAGTTCTCACCCCCTAAGTCGTTCCTGAATCCTGTTCTCTGGTGTCTCCTCATTCCTCTGACGCTCTATTGGGAACTCCCATCCACTGCCAGAGTCAATCATTATGTCAGGCCTTTGGAATCACTCCTTGATCAATATCTTTCATTCTGAAGGCTTTCCTAAGTTTTAGTTTCGTGTGGTAAATGGATTTGATATTTATGACCTGCCAGCCTCTCATACTCAACGAGTTGAAAAACAAAGTCCTCATGTTTCTTACCTCT
Source organism: Macrotus californicus (assembly GCA_007922815.1). Lineage (NCBI taxonomy): Eukaryota > Metazoa > Chordata > Mammalia > Chiroptera > Phyllostomidae > Macrotus > Macrotus californicus. The sequence goes on along the minus strand of VMDR010023536.1, from coordinate 2,740 downwards.
ACACCCCAGGCCACCTGCTAACAACCACTAGGTTATTTTACTATCTTTATCTAAACTTGAATTGTCTCATTGTTTACTATGGAATAAATATCCAACTCCTTATTCTGACATCAAAAATGGTCTTCTCTTTTTCTACCAGTATCTTCTATTGCTTTTAAGTATGTGGTTGGCTTAAGCTATCTGAATCCTCCTGTTTCCAGAGCGTGCAATCACATTTTCAGCCTTCATGCCATTTTTACTCTGATCGAAAGCCCTTACATCAATCTTTGTCTATCAAAATGCCATATACCTCCCAAGGCCTACATGAACTGCTACATCCTCTGTGGTGTATGCCGTACTCCACTACCTGAACAGAATTTCTCCTCTGCACTGCTGTCATACTTGTTCTCTGCAGTTTGGATGGATGGCACCTCATACTGTGCTGCATGGTAGATCTAATAAAATGCCTACCATCTGGATGTCCCAAGTCCTCCAGCATTTTGGTATCGCTTCTTCCTTTAACATCCAAAGGATATGGCTCAAGCCCCATCCCTTGAAATGACAGAATCTGACACTCTTCCTTGCCTTTTTAGGCTCATATTCCTGTTATATTTAAGGGAAGGAAGAGACTCCACATTTCTGTCCCAAGCCTGTTCACTTGCAGTCCAATTCTCTCACTCACCCAGGTCTTGGCAGCTGCTTCTGCCTTGGGTCTCTGCTTTCTTCTTCTTGGCCCCTGTCTAAAACTGCAGGGTTTTACCTCTTCTCCATTATTACCCAAAATAACGCTAACAGCAGATTATTGTCAGTAACAGTCTTTTACTGAAAGTTTTGAGGTAATGCAGGCTAATTGTAGCATAAGCAGGTATCGACTGGATTTTGAATGACAGAATCAGAGTTCTTAAACATTTGTCACACATCCCCTTATCAAATCCATCTATGGGAAGGGCCCCGCAACTCCAGACCTTTCCTGTCCCGTCTCTTCTACCAGGGTCATAAACTCTCCCCAAATGCCAGAGTTGAAGTTCTTTCACTTATTCATGCAGAATGTTTCACCATGTTTGTTGTTGTGTAAACCTTGCCTGTCTAAATTATATATAAGAGAATCTCATCATCCATAACCAACTAGGTTTTAAGCTTATTCCCAAACTTGTTAGCAGTTCTGTTCTTTGGAAGAATTTTATAGTCTTGAAGTTGTCTTGGGTCAACCAGCTCAAATTAATTTCCATTACTATAGATAGGCAAACTTATCATCTACTTGTTTTTGTAAGTATCTCAGGTTTCCATTTAAGTTGAAAACATATTTAGGAAAAGACCATTTAACTTCAAATATTTTATTCATCACACGAAAAAAGCAGATTTCAAATTTTTAATCCACCATGTTTGAGGTTTATAACTTTTGGCAAGTCCTTTTCCTCAGGGATCCTTAGTTTCTTGACGTATAAAATAAATAATTATATCTACATTATATAAAAGTGCAGATCTAGATAATTTCTGTAAAATCATTTAGTTAGAGTCCTGGCACACAGTAGGAGCCCTGCTCTTAGCACACATTTAAAACATTTGTCGAATGAAAATGGTTACTCTAGTGAGCTTTATTGAAATTGGAGTTGGGTACAATGTTTATGACAGGATCCCAAAAGGTATCTGATGCTCTAATTTTCGTTTCTCAATATCACCATATTTGCTCTGGAGTCGGCTCCATAGAGTTCTTCTGTTAATTGAAGAGACAGGAAATCATGACTTTAAAACTTTCAATGGTAAGAGTAAATGACACATTAGTTTATTAGAGACATATTAGTAATTATGGAAGTATTTTCTCAAATTGTAATGTTTTCCTCTGCCATAGTGCTGGCAATCAAAACCGCTGAGTTAATCTGATCAGGGTCAGACGTTGGATCCGAGGACAATCACTTGAATTTGAGGCCTTTGTGTAGTACAGTGGTACAAGGACCTAAACCGCAGACCTGAGTTCCATAAAGTTTAGGCCATTCTCCAGGAGTCTGATGTTGATGCCCCCAGAAAAAGGAGTTCTCATAGTTTCTAGAAAAGTGAGTCACTCTCTGAAGGTGAGAGATGGGTCCTGGAAATTGGGATGTGAAAATTTCCATTGTGCCCTGGAATTACACAAATCCTCTGCAAGAGGTGCTCATTAGAAGCTTCCCAGTTCTGTTCACTAATCTCTCTAGCTAAAATGCTCTTTTTTCTCTATGTGTGAGATTTCTCCCTATCTTTTAACTTTCAACGTAGAATCAAATTGGTACCTATAGCCTTTTCAGATTCCCCCAAGTTAGAATAAATCACTATTTCTTCCTCTATATTCCCAGAGCATAAAAATAAAAGCACTTATCAGAATCTTTGACTACTGATCATGTTGGGGAAGTCAATATAGTATAGTGACTTAAAGCTCAAACTTGAAGTCAGATTTCCACTTACGAGCTGTTTGACCCTGGGCAGGCTACCTAACCCCACTCTGCACCAGTTTCCTCATCTATAAAATGGGCATGTTAATAGTAGCTAGTCTATGATTTTTTTGTTAGAGTTAAATGTGATTATGCATATGAAATTCTTAAACAGGACCTACTGTGCCATAAATTGTCAGTAAGTGTTAGCTCTCACTGTCACCCCTCCTGCCCGGTGAGTGACACATTCCTTGATAGCAGTGACCATAACATGTTTATTTATTTTTTGTTGTTATAGACAATGACCAACAAATTATCTGTTGAAATAATCTTCAGTTTTGACAGGAGACAGCTGTGGT
>VMDR010023535.1:0-15537 GCA_007922815.1 Macrotus californicus | reverse complement strand
AACCAAAAACTAAGGTCCATTATGTTACTATGCATGAAATGATCAAAAACTATACATAAAATACCATTTTTAAAAGAAAGAAAATATAGGTAAATGTATATTACTTAACCTAAGACATATTTGTTCTCATATTGTAATATCTCTAAAATCAGGACATATCATATAATCAATAGGATAATAGATTAATTATCAACATTTTTCTTTCTCTGTAGTATGTAGGTGAATGATGCATTTTAACAATCAACTTATTTTTAAAGAAAATCACTATACCCATTCATGTTACCATTCTTAACCTAGAGATAAATTTGAGTCAGAAAAATGAACATTTCTTTGGCCATTTTGAGATAGTCTTACCTGCTCACAGTGAGCTTTCTCTAAAGTGATGGTGAATTTATCTTTTCCAGTCCCTTTCACAAGAACATACTGGCACATTCCAATGAAAGAATAATGCCGGCCATCAAAAGTTGTAAAATGAGAATCACCTACAACAGAGCATTGAACTACCAAAAAAAAAAAGATAAAAAGGAATAGAGAGAGAAGGAGAAGGAAGAGAAAAAAATTATTTAGTCTTAAAAAGTCAGTCAACTTAGGGCAGATAATCATGTATCAAAAACAATAGCTAAAATGTTTAAAATGTATTACTTTGACAAACTCACTAAATTATATTATCCAATTTAATTTAAAGTTTACTAAGGGATAACTGACATATTTTAGGTTTTGTAATATTTTTACTCTTTTAATAAATTTTTACCAAAATTGTCTGCTCAAAGCTATCATTTATTCAATGTTCCATTTATCCTGACTATCTGGATTTACAGATCATTACATCTCTTATTATACATGAGATTACCTACAAATATCAGTGCTATGTTCCTGCTCAGTTTCAAAAACATGAGACATGTTCTTTAAAAAATATTTTAAAAGAATACCTGGACAGTCATGCTCGGTGCAGTTCCAAACTCCACCTATACACACGCTAGATAAAATGATAAATATGTCACTTCACTGGTATAGAGAAACTGTATCGTTTGTATCAATGTATTGATTAACATTCCAAAATAAACCACATTTATAGACTCAGAATAATCAGACTTGGAAAACGTCTCAACACAAGTTTAATTAACCGATAAATCTGTGCTGGCCAGCAAGCACCTAAATTATTATTTGTTTTGGGCAATACTTAAAAATCACTAACAATGATACAAGTGGGTACTAATCAAACAGAGAAATTTTTTTGGTCCTTTTCTCATTGTTCAAACTCGAAAAGTTCACACACACAAAAGTATTTACCTATACCATTAGAGAAACATGCATAAAGAGTTCAGATTAATAAATTAATGCATCTACTTCAAATGAAGAAAATTGGTGTTGAGGATCATCAGACATTGAAGACAGAGAAAAGACATCTTATGTAAGATAAATTCTGCCTATCACCATCAAAAAGACATGAATTTTGGAGGACAGAAGCAGTCTCTGAAAGGCAGGAACTCAAACTGGTACTAAGAACAGGGTGAGTTATCCACTGGCATTTTCGTTTTACACACTGGCAGCAAAAGGGAAGGAGCCCGACGCCAGTTAGATCTCTGTTGCCTCCTAGGACTGTCCCAGAGGGAGTGATGCTTGCCTGCAACAGTCCTAGCTGATTAAATCAGAAATTCTAAATGTTTCTAATCATGGCCCAAAACTGGCCATATGGAGAGTCACTTTTTGAAGTATTCATAGAGGAGGTCAAGGAGAACCATCAATTCTAAGAGTAAAAGTATGTGCAAACTAGTGATTAAAAGTAATAACAAAATGCACCATAGGTAAAGATTTTATGAAATTCCCCAGGGCAGTGAAAAGCATTACATTACAAAAGAATGCACAGATGGTCCCCCACCCCTGTGCAGACTTTAAATAAATGCAAACTGTGTCTTGAAATTTTTAGAAGACCATCAGTAATAAGTATACACTCTTAAACAAATGTCATGGTGAAGCTGTCAACTAGCCAAGCACCCAGAAATAATTGGCTTGCATTGATCACATACCATTCAGTGCATTCTTGTTCAATTCTTGAACCAACTGAATAAGCTAATCCATGAAAACTACATGGGCAATTTTCCAAGGAGATGCAAGCCCCATTTTCCATAATGAGTCCTATTTAAGAAAAAGATATATCAAATCTTCAAAGAAATAATAAAGATTTTATTCTTTGAATGCAATAATTTAACCAACTTTTATTGAACACTAGGTAACAAAATACAAATCACTTTACTTTCAAGGAGGTTACCGATAGCTTGGTCCTGCCTCAATCAGTAGCTACCTTTTAAGTCTCTACCTTCAGTGATTTTTAACTTTCTTATCCAATGACTTGCCATCAGAAATTCAAGGTTCACCATACAGAATACAAGCAACTAAGAAAATACATTCTTGGTTTAATCTCAGTTCATCTCAAAATGAGAGATTTACACCACTGTCACACATAACATAAATAGTCAGGCCGTGCTGCCCAGAGGGCAAGTCCAGGGGACATGGGTTTGTTATTTCTCGCTAACGAGTAAAGATGGTTGAGCCAGAAAGTAAATCAACTGTCACTAAGCACACCGTTTCATTCAGCTGACCTTCTTTTTTCTGAGTAACACTTTCTAGATGAAGGAAGCACTGACTTATTTTTTGGTGCATTAATTTATATTCTGGTGCAAAGGGTTTATCTCATCAGTTAATGGCAACAAACAGTCCAAGCCTGGCACTGGTCCAGAGACTCTCCTCTGCATAACTCTCACTGAGCAATGGGCTGAGGTCGACAGGTCTGGTTCCAGGTGGGTCTCACTCCTATTAACTATATGACAGTGTTAAAATCACTGAACATCTCTGGGATTTTATTTTTTTAATCTATAAATATAACAGTTTGAGAAAATTCTCAGCATCCTTTAAAAAGGCCTATCACTATAGGAGTCATTCTTAAATTTAAACTCTACCTGTATCATTTGTTATGTTACTTATAATTTCAAATAGTAAACTACATCAGGACTAAAATCTTGTAATGCCAAAATTTAAAGGCTTTTTTTATGAAATTGTTTTGATAAATTATTAAATATATTTAAATATTTGCGAGAACAAAATAGTTGCCATGGCTAATGTCAGGGCTCTAGATTCCAAATTTTCTGGGAAATTTACAAAGCAATGAACCTTTTTTTTAAAGAAAAGCAGCCTTTTCTACTAGTCACTTCAAGGACCAAATCCTACAAAGGCAGAGAATTACAATAGCCCTCATGTCCTGGGAGAGGATGGTGTGTAACATAATTCTGTGATCACAGAATGGCATTTTGTACGAATGGAGATGGGATTCCTTTCATGGAACACTTACCATCTGGACAGTAACATCCATCAAGGCATTGGAGATTGCTCCCAAGACATTCTTTCTCAAATGTGCAGGTGGGTGGGCAACAACTGATACAGTCCCGATGGACAAAGCTATCATCGCATTTATCAGCTGAAATGGGCAAACAGGGGGGCTATGAGTCAACTTCATTCACCTCAAAAAAAAGTAGTGTCTCAAAAAGTTTGCAAGTTTACCAACATCACTGCATCAATAACAAATCCTTTCCATTCATCCATTCTGAGTACTCGGGGAGGTTTTGAATACTAGCATGAGCCTGAAATCAACAAAAGTACGCAGAGCTTGGAAAGTAAGAAAACATACTGCATGCTGGAAAGTCATCTCTCCAGTCTTGAATAGGGTAGCCAGCGTGGGAACAGGCTCGAGCGTACTCGGTGGCTGCTCGGCAGTAGGTCTCATCATCATCAGTTCTGGAAAGGGAGAAGACAAGGGCAGAATCACACCAAAAACACTGACAGAATTCACATCTTTGAGCTCCTGACCTCTAGAAATGTTTATTGTGTAGTGAATTTTCCAATATTATCTGATGTCGGCATGTATGCAATATGTTATGGATAATAATGCAAAAAACACATCGACACGGGATCCCAGCTAAAAAGGCCCAGGTAGACTGTCGTCATCAAAGTCTTAAATTATTTGACCACTCATCTTTTGATTCAAGTGTGTCCCTAAAACTGAAAAAGACTTCTATTTTAATTCTGACATTGTTCCAGAATTCTTGTATGGATTTTTGGCTCCTGCACAAAAACATCCCAAACCTTTTAAAATTTAATAAATCCTATTACAACAGATAAAATTCTATCACAACAAAAGCACCAAATGTGAATATTATTTCAAAGACACCGTGCTTTTGCTAGTCTACACGCTGGAATAAAACCAATACTAACAATCTGTACCGCTTTTGAAAGATTGAATAAATAGCATTTAACCTAAGATTTAAAAAATTAATACTTTGAAGTCTAAATTACTAAAGCTAGTTACTTTGATAATATTGCCAAAAGTAAGTAAATTCTAATTATTTTCCTACAATCATCCTAGAGGCTCCCCCAAACAAATATGAGGTCAGCCAATTTCCAAAGCAGATTAACAAAGTACCTGTAAAATAAGGAAGGTTTGTAGTAAGAGAGTGAGCTTGTTTTCCACCCAAGTCAAACTCAAAATTGAATAGTTAGTATCTTACAAGATAATGACCTTAAGAATGTTGCATTCTGTGAACCTTAGCATTTTCAGTATTTCCATGGTAAAAGTCACACATCTCAAATCACGCTTATACTGTGCTACTGTAATTGGAGTCATCAGCTTATCTGGTCCAATTAACTGACCTTTAGAAGGAGAAAGGGACTGAGCATATAAACTTTGAAACTCAGAAAATATTCTAAACCTCCAAATAAGAATCAGTCTCTGAAAATCAGGGTAAGCTAAAATTATTCAATTTCTAGAGAGACATGAAGTTTATGATTTCCCGTAAAATATGTGCACTGTTTCTTACAATTTATAGAGGCTTTGAAAGTTAACAAAGTAACTGAATATTGGTTTTTCAACTCAGTGCAACTATTATTAAAGTAGCTGCCACTATTAAGTATCTAAATTACTCTAGGATTCCTGCTAGGCACGTGACATATGGCACCACACAAAAACTCACAACTGAGCAGGAAAGAAACCATTATCCCTACTTTCTGAGGGAAAAAGAACATTAAGGCATCGTTGTCTTTAAATCAATTGACTCTGTTGTGGCAGAACTGAAAGCATTTCTTGCTTTATTGTCCTTAGGTGTATCATTCTTAGATGTAGAAACAGAGCTTAATTTCAAGGACTGGTACCAGATCATTCTTCACATTTCCACTGAGCTGTCGTCTCCTCTGTGGAGCCTTCACGGGGGCTCCCCAATAAAGTCAGCAGTCCTCTTCACGTTCACAGCACGTTGCATTTAGAGCATTTGTCATTGCTGGAGACCAGTTCCTGGGCCCCATTAGAATCAGAGTGCCCAGGACAAGGTCCCTTTTTAAACTGTTTCTCCTGCCCTGGCCCAGCAGCTCAGCTAGTTAAAGTCATCAGTACACCAAACAAGGTAACAGTTTCGATTCCCACTCAGGGCACATACCTGGGTTGCAGTTCCTTCCCCTGCTGGGGCATGTGCAGAAGACAACCAATGATGTTTCTCTCTCACATTAATGTTTTTCTCTCTCTCTCTCCTCCCCCCCTCTCTCTCTACTCCACCTCCACCACTACAATCAATGAACATATCCTCAGGTGAGGATTAAAAAGTAAAATAAAATAAATTGTTTCTGTTTCTCCAAGGTGTGGCACAATGCTCAATTCAGCATAGATGCTCAGAAAATATGTATTGAATGAAATTCAATATACTACCATAATTAAGGCAAGAAACCAATTTGAGTCCAGCAGATTCACAACGCTATTCCCATGATATAGGGTCCCTGCGATGCAGTCCCCTAACACATAAGAAGTGCAGAGAATCTGCTTTAAGGGAGAAAGAACGTAGACAGGTCTAGTCCTGGAAGACACACTGAGAGGAGTGAAAGGCTAACCAGAAGATTCTCGCATCATTCCGTCAGTGGCCACTTACTCAAGTTATAATGCCCTTCTTTTGGTGTTATGTGTCTGCTTTGCCTCCAAACCTGGCCTTCCACCTCAAACGTATCTCTTAAAGTATCAGACGAGTTCAACCAGTAAAAGATGTTTCTCTATCCTTACATTTTTATTTGCCCTTGGAGAAAGCAACTCAGTTTCAAAATCCAAAGTCTAAAAGATAGCAAATTTCCCATGTTAACTTTTCAGGGATGAAATTTCAAAGTGAGTGTGACAGAGACCCTCTTTCGTCCACAGTTCCCTCTTCTTCTCAGTATGAGAACCTCCAAGATTTTGCTGGGCATGTGGTTGCCGAGCCAGGGAGAGAGCATTGCCCAGCAGTCCCTGCATCGAGGTGGGGCATGCTTCTAAGTTCCAGCAGGAAGACTGAGAGTTGGAGGGTGCATGAGACGTAGGTCACGTCCTTTAAAAAGCTGTCAGCCCTCTATGTCCTTTTCTCCCTCTTGACGAGCTAAAATATGAACGTGGTAGTGAAAAGCCAGTTTTGGCCATGAAATTGAGAATCAATACCCTAGGCCCTTGGGGATGACATAGGAATAGTATCACTGAGTCACTGGAAAACTCAGGGGGCAGACACGTGGTATGAATGAACCCAGGACCACTCTCCAGCTTGGACTTTATGTGACAGAAAGTTTAATTTTAGTCACTGATGCTTTGGCAATTACAGCAGCCAAGCAATATCCTAACTAATAATCGGAGAATGACTTTCCCGGACCTGCCGTATGATGCTTCATCTCAGTCTACCGGAGAACCGGTGCTAAGATGGTAACGACAGAGGCAAATGAAAAGACTGCTGGAGAATGGTCCAAGAATGAGACCCGTGGAATAAGAAAAAATTTAAATTCCATATACGTGGCTAAAATAGGACCACGGACTGTCTGCAGGGGTTCTCAAAACAAGAGACTGAATGTAAGAACAGAGATATAATAACACCGTTCTTAAAAAATAAAACAAAATAGAGAACAGAATGTTGTAAAATGTAGAGGTGGTGCCTGACATTTCAGGTAGAAAGATAATTCTCTCAAAGCTTCTGTGTTCATGAATCCCTGACATTTAGAGTCTACACATACAGATAAAGATACAACTGCACTCTACTAAAAATTAGCAAGTATTCCAAATAAGCTTATGTTAATATCTGAAATAGATAACTGTATTCATTATTTTTGTAATAATCACCATTGAACTAAAGCAGAGCAGTTATAAATAAGACAGTTTTGTACTATCTCACCTTCCCTCTCTGCCCCTACCTTTGATAAACTTAAACCACTTAACAAGCTACCCAAGGTGACTTTAAGTAGTTTTACTCATCCAAAAATCAGTCTGGTTTTTTACAAAGTTCTCATATATGATCTATACTTCTTAAAATTCTTTTTAAACATGATTTATTAATAATTCTTGAGATATTCTTGAGCATTCAAAACAGCTAAGTCATATACATGGTAACTTTTTTAAAAAATAGAAAGGACTTCAGTGATGGACAATTTATGGTAGGTTTTATGTTAACGAACATGTTATAATGAGTGTCACTGAACTGGTTTCCTAGAAACCACCTAGTCAGGTGTCCTTAACCTGGGAGAGAACACAGGGGTCTGTGACCCTGGATGGACACAATATTACATGTTTCTTTTCACTAATCTCCAAATGCAATTAAGCATTTCCTTCCATGAAACACTTCACTAACACATCACAACATTCTTAGCAGCATCTCTGACTTCGTCACCAATATATCTTACGTGTCATTCTTTCATGTTTTCATTTTTAGGGGAAGGGTCGTCAAGGAACATGGATGAAGGACACACAGACAAAGCCAAAGGGGGGTAGGATTGAGGGCGGGATAGGGGGGAGTAGTGGGGGGAAATGGAAACAACTGTACTTGAACAATAACAAAAAAAAATTGGAACACAAAAAGTAAGTAAATAAATGAACAAATAAAGTTGTTGCAGCTATCTCAAAATATTTACACTCATCACTAATGTCCAATTACAGTAGTCATTAGAACTAAAGTGCAACTAAAACAGAGCATGTATCAACAACTTACTCCATTTACTACATTGATAACTCCATTTCAATACAGTTCCCTTTGCAAACTTGTGTTTTATTCTGTGCATTCAAACATTATTTTGTGAAAGAGTCTGCAGACATCCTCAGATTCCCAAAAAGAGGTCAGTGGCATGAAAAATACTTAAAAATTGCTGTACTCTGTTCATGCTACTTATATAAAATAGGCTGTACCTGTTATCTAGTAACCTTTTAGTAGCTGAACCATAGTTCTTGCTTCACATCCCCCATTGCATGTGAGCTGATGAGATGGCTAAGTTACAGAAGAGGTTTTTGCTTTTTGTGTGTGTACAAAGAGAACATTGCTGCAGATACTAATCATTTCACTTACTTGCAGAGATCATTAACACAGCTGGCGATGTATAAATACGGATCGATATATTCATGGCAGCTCAGAAAAGGAAACTGCAGCAGAATCTGACACTTGAAGAAGATGGCCTATGCAGAAGAAGACAGCAGTTACCAGCATGCACTCAATGGTGTTCTTGTGCTCTCGCTGTTCTCTGCTGACCTAATTGCAAGGCTCTCCGCTCTTACTGAGAAACAGAAATCTAATTGCAAGGCTCTCTGTTCTAAGAAACAGAAGGTGATTTCTCCTTACAAATGTTGATCAACATTTTGATACCTACGTATTTTTGTAATGAGGACTGCTTTTATGAAACTTGTCGCATTCACTATTTCTGAAATAATTTTAAAGTTAGTCCCACTGCAGTTATATTTCCTAAATTTAATAGTGTTTAATGATGTAGTGTTGGCACTTAAAATGTTTAGTGTTAAATATACAAATAGAATACATGTGTATTATATCCGACATGCCCAGATTTTTTACACCAAATTTACCTCAAATGCTGGCATTCCACTGGAGCATGGATTTGGAAAATCTGAAGGTGTGGGCACACATTTGGTACCATCTGCAGTTTGCACCAACCAACTATTTGCAAACATAGCGATGTCTTCTGTGTAGTCTTCTGTTCCACACAAACACACACACAGAAATAGGGGGGATTATATCACTTTCCACAAACACTCAGTTCATCGACATAAACTCCCAGGTCAAAAAGTTAAACTCAATAACTTCATAATTATCAATGGCATTAGACAATACAGGGATGGGCAAAGTAGTTGAACAGTTTTTCATATGGAAAATAATATAATAATTAATAAATAATAATACAAGAATAAATTCTGTTACACATACTTGCAAATATAAACCTACCTTTGCCCACCCCTTAACATTACCTTAGCACAATAAAAATAAATTGACTGAAATGTCAAGACCAAATAAATGTTAATATCATTAAAGAGGAAAATTTATTGAAGCAACATGAGGAAAGGTTGAGAGCGAGGGGTACAACACACACTTCAGTAAAGCGCCAACGGGACTATAATTTGTGCTGTGGAGAAAAGAAAAATATGTATAAAACAAAAGTATAAGTAAAAGTTTGGTATAAAAATCTTCAGAAAGCCCTCTCACTATATTTGACATTAGACAGAAACTTATTAAAATTGTAGTTCCATTTTGGGGGCAAACAACAATAAAAAAAATTCTCTGTGGACCCTTCAGACTTCAGAGGACACACCCACACTGAGAGATTGAAAAAGGTCCCTGGCAAACAGAAAACTAAGACATGAATCCGCTTCATCTGAATACGATAAAAGTGTTTCTGAAGATGTTCAGGACAGATCATTAGGAATCCCGACACTATCTCAGCATTACTCAGAGGCAAGGTTCAGGAGCTAACGCGCACAGCAAGACAGTTGGTGGTGAGTACACTAGGCTATCTGCTCCAGCAAGGGTGTCCAACCTTGTGGCGTCTCTGGGCCACACTGGAAGAAGAGCTGTCTTGGGCCACACATTACCCACACAAACACTAACGAAAACTGATGAGCAAAAAAAAGGTTTTAAATAAATTTGCGATTTTGTGTTGGGCCGCATTTGTAGTCATTGTGGGCCGCAGGTTGGACACTGCTTTACATTGTCTCAGCACCTGGCTTGAGAACAAGTTTTGCATTTTTTTAAAGGTTTTATTTATTTATTTTTAGTTAGAGGGGAAGGGAGGGAGAAGAAGAGGGAGGGAAACATCAATGTGTGGTTGCCTCTCATGTGGACTCCTCTGGGGACCTGGCCCTCAACCCAGGCATGTGCCCTGACTGGGAATGAACCGATGACCTTTTGGTTCACAGCCCATGCTCAATCCACTGAGCTACACCAGCCAGGGCAATGTTTGCAATTAATGAAAATGCACCTGCTCCACTTTCAGACAGTCTGGATCTGAAATCTCAAGGACTTAGCAGAACTAAACAAGGTGACATCTTGAGCCCTGACCAAGTGTGGCTCACTTGGTTGAGTGTGGTCCTACAGAGCAAAAAGTCACAGGCGTGAGCCCGTCAGGATACATACCTGGGTTGCGGTTTGGTCCCAGTCAGAGTGTGTGCAAGAGGCAATCGATCAAAATTTCTCTCTCATCCCCTGTTTCTCTCCCTCTATTTCTCCCTCCCTTGCCCTCTCTCTACAGATAAATAAATAAAACCTATACAAAGAAAAAAGACAATGACTTCTCAAAGTTCCATCTAAGACAGCCTCAGGTTTGAGCTTTAGGTTCTCCACCGTGCGGATTTACATGGCCACAGAACTACCTTTGAAGACAAGCTATACCACATCACTCAAATAAAAGATCTCAAACCAAATATTTAATTCCCTCTCCCTAACTTCAAGATAAGAAGATAATGCCATGTGCTACCACCAAGATTGAAAAATTGTGGGAGTGCATCTACAAAAATGCTTTCTTTTCTTAGTGTAAAATCCCAAATTTTACTGTGGCCCTGAAGGGGTGTTTCTGAGCTGGCCCCTGCATGCCCAGCCTCCTCTACCTACCTCACTCCACCTCGACCCTCCTCTATCTGCTCCTATTCTTGCTCAGCCTACTCCAGTCTGTGGGCAGTGCACTGTTCTTCACTCAGACTCATTCTCACCTTGCTTTCGCACTTGCCTTGCTCTTGCTCCTGCTCCTGCTCCTTCAGAATCACTCTCCTCTCCAATCTTCCCTCTGCTCTCTCCCTTACTTCATTTAAGCGTCTCTTTAATATGACTTTCTCAGACAGCATTCTCTGTCACATGATCTGGGCTACCACCAAACACAGTGTTTTATCCCTCTTAACCTCCTTCTCTCCCTCTCTCTTTTTATGGTAGCTATTTTTCACAAAAATTATACTTTAATTTTTCTCTTTATTTATTTTGTCTTTTACTCTAACACCTACTAATGGAAGGAAGAGAGCTTGCCTCAGCTGTCCTATGCTGTATCCCTGGGTCAGCATCGGTTGTATAGTACATGCTCAAAATACATTTGCTAAATAAGTGAATGAATAAATACAAGAGACTTTGTAATATTTGTTAAAAACATTATTGGAATCCTAGAGCTTTCAAATTTGGCCCACTTCATTATCTTTGGTATTGTTGGAAATGTCACATGCTGAACTAATCATGGGTCTAGTCCAATATACTTATTTTAAAAAGGAAAAATTGATATCTTCTTAAAGAATGTTTATAGTCATATGTCATTTTAAAACATCATCACTTTCAAATGTCTAAGGAAACAAAAACATTTCCTAAAGGCCCACTTACTTTAATGTTTATATGCAAATTTTAATGTAACTAAACAACTTGGGCAATGCCTTAGAGTTCACTTTAATTCTAGTTTATCAATCACATATTTAGCTATTTTTCCTACATTGCATTAATAAAAGTCACAAAATTGGATATTATGAGAAAATTTGTGGTCTTAGAGCCTGCAAACTAAAATTTAAATGGTTTATGTAAAAAGCACTACAAACAAGCAATTATTGTCCACATTGGGCCATTTCTGAGAACCAAAGCGAGGCCACTATTAATCATGTTGGGAAAACGAAGAGTGAACCAGATTTCTGTGTTTAGTGTGTCGCTAGCGACAGACATGAATTATGGAAGCAAAATCTCAACTAGACAACTAAAATCTTCTATATCCACAGAAATTCTGAAAAGCCTCATTTCTTTGTGAGGTCATCTCTGAAGAATGAGTAGGAAGGCAGAGAGAAATACAGTCTTAATCACTTTTAAGAAATTATGCATTCAATGGCATTCAGTTAAACCCACTGCTTCTAAAGATTTATCTAATCACCAGTGTAAAGGCGGAGTTTCAATAAAATGCTAAGATCTTAAAGCTGAAGTTAATAGAGCTCATCTGTAGAAATTTCTTGCATTACTAGACCATGAAGAAAATGAAAGGGCAGGTTCTTTTCATATCCTCATAAATTTTTGTAAGTTCGTTTTTTTAAATTACTCTGCTTTAGATTGTGCACCAAATAAAATTGTGAAAAAGCTGAAATCTCTCTTTAGGTGCTTCTCACAGATCCTCCAGTGTCCTTCTTGCCTTCTGCCAGTTCAGCCATAACTCAGTCCGGGAGCGTCCTGCCGGTGTTCTGCCACTTGCAATCTGCTATCAGCCCTTTGCTGCCCCAAGTATCTCACTGTGAGCAACCCTTTTATTTACCAGTTATCAAAGTCTGTCGGACCCAACCCGAGTCTCTCTGCCTCTGACAGAGCAGATGCTGTTTTCTGTCCAGACCTCTGCACCACACTCCCCAGGTGTCCTAGGAGAATTGCCCACAGCAGTCTTTTCTGATTCTAATATTGAGAGCCGAATTGAGTATTATTTTCTTCGTGAAGTTTTCATAGAGAGGGAAAAGAAGTCAATAATTACCATTAGATTGGTTCTGCTTGAGTCTTCACCCCTACTCTCAAGATTTCAAGTTTGTATGCCCTCTTGTTCTAAATCCCCAACTGGATACAAAACACCATTTCATGGTGGTCTCAACACTGTACATTTATCTGTACGGTGCTCGCAGACTTTTGGACACTTTCAATTGCATTTTCTCACTTGATCTTCACAGGCTGGGAGTTCTCAGGGTCATTATTCTTATCTCCATTTTACATGTAAGGAAATTGACTCCTTGGAGCCCAGCTCTTTCTTTGCACTGGCCACTTGGGATCTAATCCTGATGATGCATGATGCCTTGTGGGTAAAATGTTTGCATTTTAACAAGGGCCTCTTAAAGCCATGTCTTTAATCAAACATTTTTATTTCAGCTCCATTAGAGGCTTATTGAGACCACGTGGAGATGATTATAAATTAGCTAAAATGTATGCAGCATTAACGATGTGCCATGTGCAGCACTGAATGTCTTGCATGGGTGGTCTCTTTTAATCTTTGCAACTCTATGCAGTATATGTTATTATTATAACATTAAAATTAGAAAGTTTAATAAGAGGCAAAGCAGAATTTGAATCCCGCAGTGGTTCCAGAACCCACTCTCTAAGTAGGATTTTCACTGTGCCTTAAAACACAACATATGGGCAACTCTTCTTTATTAATTTTATAACATTAAAAAAGGATCATTTAGCACTTTACAGATTGAGAGTGGATGTCTCACACACTTATCTAAGCACAGGATTGGGAGACAGTCGGATCTGTAATCCAACCCTGGTGGCAGCATTTTCCAAGCAGTGTTGCATTGGGCACATCACCTTGTCTCATTAGAAAATTAAGAAAATCCCACCCACCTTACAGAATGTTGCGAGGGTTGGGAATAATGTAGTTATGTGCTCACATTAACTATTGTTATAAATAAGATGGGTTCTCCTTATTCCTGATAACTCTTAGGGTTCAGAGTTACTATGTCCCTATTTTTCAGCTGAAGAAAGTGAACATCAGAGAGATTAAATGGGTTCCCTCAAACGACAAAACTTGTAAGACTGGGAACAAGGTCCACAGCCATGTCTGCCGGCAGGAAGAACAGTGCTCTTTTTGATCACACCCTTCCACGTGGGCCTCATCCTGACCGTGTCCTGTGACTCTCATTCTGTTGCCAGTACACAGTAGTAACCAAATTGAAAGAAAACACATTTTTAATAGTTTACAGAGATTAGTTTCATGACTTTGAATAAATAGATGGATAATGATAGAAACAACATTATACATAAAGTAAATAAAAACATATCATACATAATGCTGCTCATTTAATTATCTTTATAAAATTATTATCTGGCCGTCATTTAATTTATTCCTATCAAGATGATGCAAAAATAGCTCTTGTCCAAAAGTGAACGGTTTTGCCCCAAGTGGGTCCAAATCACTAAAATGAAAGCCCTGCAAAGGGAGGAGTCTGTTTTCTTTACTAATATATCCCAAGCTCCACAGCAGTTCCTGACACAAAGCTAATGTCCAGTTAGTGTTTGTTACATGAGGAAGCCCTGTATCTTCATTTAGCAAATATAAACAAGCTCATGGTTTTCAAGAATGGCACAAAAATATTTTTCTATGCATGCTTCACCTAAAATCACTAAAACAGGTAAGCGATTTTGCCCAAGCTAGGACAAGTTGTACCCTTTGAGGTACAAACAGTTTGATGGGTGAAGGGAGAAGACTTCAGAAGCACCCACGCATTTCTCCTGCTCGCCTTACCTTGTTGAATGATGAAATCATCAGATTGAACGCCGTTGTAGTTTCCACATAGGCCACAGGATTTCCCCTTGTGCTCCTCGGATATTTTGAGGTAAATTGCAGATATTCCATCCCAAGCCAATGAAAAGCCAAAGGTTGTTTTCACCAGAATGTAGTCAGCTAGTTTCTCAATAGAAATCTGTCCAATCGTCTGAGGCAGGGTTAAACTTGAAAAACGGAACAAAGGCAATCTAAGAGTTGTAATGAAGGATCAACTACAGGTGATTTATTTCTTTCTCATAGTAACTGAGACAACCAAATAAAAGATAGTAATTATTCAAAATTGTTGAATAAACTATAGTTAGATTTCCCAAACAACCATCCTATAGGAAATCTTGATATTTTGAAAAATTCAATATTGAAATAAAAAGACAACAAAAATTATATCTATTTCTCCATACTGACTTAGATTTTATACTTATAATGGATGATTCTTTCAACCAAACAAAAATATACTTCTGCTAAATATCAGTGATTTTTACAATCTGGAAAATAACCTTGTCTATTTTGAATAATGAGGGCTTACATGTATTTATTTTTATTGAGAGAGTTCAAGATAATCAAAAAATGCTGCTCAAAATTTTGAAGTACAAACATGGTCAAACTATGTAAACATACTGCACAAGTTCTGATTTTGTTTAATTTTTGTTTTAAACTTGGCTGCAGTGAAATAGGAGCTTCTATCCCCAAAGTGTCACCTTGGTATAAGCCATTGTGTTCCAAAAGAAAAGTATCAAGGCACAATTAATTATAACTCACATTTTTAATGCTGCAAAGTTCATTATTAGAGGTATAGGATACTTTGTCGTACAGTAGTACATAGGGGTTAGATTTGCAATTTTTAAGTTGGATAAAATTTGTTCTATTTAAACAAAGTTCACATTGAATATTTAAATTCCTGGTCCAATGTCCAGTCTTTTCATTTTCCACAAGAATGTGCACATACAAAGGAAGTGG
>VMDR010023534.1:0-15539 GCA_007922815.1 Macrotus californicus | reverse complement strand
GCTAATGTAATTGTGATGTGCCTTGTTGTGTTCCTCCTTGGGTCCAACTTCTTTGGGACTCTCTGAGCTTCCTGGACTCCTTGGAAGTCTATTTCCTTTACCAGATTGGGGAAGTTCTCCTTCATTATTTGTTCAAATAAGTTTTTAATTTCTTTCTCTTCTTCTTCTTCTTCTGGTACCCCTATGATTCGGATATTGGAACTTTTAATGACATCCTGGAGGTTCCTAAGCCTCTCCTCATTTTTTTGAATTCTTGTTTCTTCATTGTGTTGTGCTTGAATGTTTCTTTTTTTCTTTTGGTCCACACCATTGATTTGAGTCCTGTTTTTCTTCCATCCCTGTTGGTTCGCTGTACATTTTCCTTCATTTCCCTTATTGTCGCCTTCATTTGTTTATCTAATTTGTGACCAAATTCAACCAAGTCTGTGAGCATCCTGATTACCAGTGTTTTGAACTGTGCATCTGCTAGGTTGGCTATCTCTTCGTCACTTAGTTGTATATTTTCTGGAGCTTTGATCTGTTCTTTCATTTGGGCTATTTTTGTTGTCTTGGCGCACCTGTTACGTAGTAAGGGGCAGAGCCTTAGGTGTTCACCAGGGCGGGGCAGCCACGTCACTGCGTTGTGACACTGTTTGTAGGGGAGGGGACCAAGAGGGAACAATGGCACTTGCTCCGCTGTCTGCCAGCCTTCAGTGACTTTCCGCGCTACCCACAGTCAAATTGGGCCCTTCTGGTGCTGATTCTGGTGCTGATTCTCGGTGGGAGGGCTTATGTACGCTCTAGGACCCTGCGGGTCTCTCCAACGAGCTCTCCTGTGAGTCCGGGAGTTTCTCCCGCTGCCGCACCTCAACTCCCACAGGAGTTTTCAATCGGAGGCTTTGAGGCTTTATTTCCCCACGATGGAACTCTGGGTTGCGGAGTCTGTCTCGCTCCCGGTTTATCCTCATGAGGGAGTGGGACACCCGGCCCACAGCTGCCACCTCTCCCAGCTCGCCGCGCTTTTCTCCGATTCACCAACCGCCGCCCCGCCGCACAAGTCCTCTCTGGCCCGTCTCACCCCTCCTACCGGTCTGGGTGAAAGTTTCTTCTTTAATTCCTTGGTTGTCGGACTTCCATACAGTTCGTTTTTCTGGCAGTTCTGGTTGTTTTTTGTTTTAAAATTTGTTGTTGTCCTTCTTTTGGTTGTGCAAGGAGGCACAGTGTGTCTACCTATGCCTTTATCTTGGCCGGAAGCCCCGATGGAAAATTTTATATGTATTTTATCACAACTTTTTTAAATGAGCGAAGGATTTCCATAGACATTTTTCCAAAGAAGATAGAAAAAATGGCCAATAAGCACATGAAAAGATACTCAACATCATTAGTCAACAGGGACATGCAAGTCAAAACCACAGTGAGTACAGTGAGAAACACTTTACACCCACTAGGACGGCTGTAACCAAAAGGATGGTGACAAGTGATGGTGAGGATGGAGAGCATTGAAACCTGCTTACACTGCTGGTGGGAATGTAAAATGACACAGCCACTTCTGTAACAGGTAACAATTCCTCAAAGCATTAAACATAGAGTTACCATGTAACACAGCAGTTCTAATTTCCCCAGGTATGTGTCCAAGAGAAATGGGAACAGACTCCACACAAACACTTGTACATGCATGTTCATAGAAGCATTTTTCCTGATAGCCAAAAATGGAAACAAATCAGATGTTCATTAACTAGTAATAGATAAACAAAAGTAGTACATCTATACAATGAAATATTTGGCAATAAAAAAGGGGAGAAAGTACTGATACATGCTACAACATGATAACCTTGAAATATTGTACTAAGTAAAAGAAACCAGTCACAAAAAACTACATATTGCATGATTCTATGTCTATGAAAGGTCTGTGTCTATGAAATGTCCGAAGCAAATCTATAGAAAAACACAGCAGATTAGTCATTGCCCAGAGTAGAGAGAAATGGGAGTGACTTCTACAGAGCATAGGGTTTCCCTTCAGGATAATAAAAATATTCTAAAATTGGTTGTGACAATGGTTGCTCAACTCTGTAAACACACTAACAGCCATTGAATTTTACACTTTAAATGGGTGCATTATATGTCATTTGAATTTTAAAGCTGTTAGCAAAAAAAAAAAATCACAAGTCTAAAAATAATCTTCCACAAAATTATTTCACACAAAAAAAACAGGTAAAATGAAGTTCAAATCATTAACCAGTGTTTAACATTTTATTGTGGAAATACTCAAATGTGTGCAAATGTAAAGAGAAAAGTGTAAAGAGCCCATATGTACTACTCATCAACTGGATCTAGAAATTGTCAACACTTTAGAGGTGTTTTTCATTGTTTTTGCAAATTTTGTACAAAAATTTCAAACATCAGAAAGGTTGAAAGATTATAAAGGGAATAGCCATGTATCCCCTCCTGTATTCTCCCATTAATGTTTTACTCCTCCTGCTTTAATCTGCATCTATCCATCTGTGCTTCTACCCATCCATCAATTCATTTACTTTTTAAAAAATTACGCTGGGCATTCAATTTTGTTTGATATTTGTTTCAGTTGTATTCATTTACTTTTTAAAATTCATTTCAAAGTGCGTTGCAGAGGGCAGCAGTGCGCTTCCCCTTAAATACACCGTGTGCGTGTCGTTGCCTAGAGTCTAGCACGTGTTCACCATTCTCTTTGTACTTTTGAGGTGAAAGTTATATGCAATGAGATGCACAAGTTTGAAGTGTACATTCTGTGAATTTTGACAAAAGTGGAGGACTGCCAGACAAATTAAAGCCACTTTTTTAATGTCTTTTTCGTAAGATTTTGTTTCTTTATTTTTAGAGAGGGGGAAAGGGAAGAAGAAAAAGAGGGAGAGAAAACATTGATTTATGAGAGAAACATCAATCAGTTGCCTCTTGTACACACCCCAACTGCACCCCAACTGGGGACTGTGCCTGCACCTCAGGCAGGTGCCCTGACCAGGAATCAAACTGGTGACCTTTCGCCTTGCAGAACAATGCTCAACCAACTGAGCCACACTGGTCAGGGCCATTGTTTCCATGTCTTTTAAAGATAATTGCACAGAGACCTTCAAATGAAATTATTTTAATACATATTATATACTTAGTATACTAATAGATTTATTATATTTTGTAGAGATTTTTCTATTTCCATTAACTCTCTCAGGGACAGAAATGCCAATTACATATTATGAGTCACCCGTCCATATACATCCTTAGGCTTAGTTTTTTTAATGAACGATGATTGAAACATTTTACTATAAACCTATGTATTAACATATCCTTCATAATTAACACATCAGAAACTCTGCTCTAACAAGACCTATGTTTTCAGAGTAAACATATAATATTCTATGAAATGTAATAATGTGAGATGAATCAATAAGTGTGTTTTTCACCTGTTTTAATTGTGGTAAAACACATATAACAAAAGATACTATCTTAACCATTTTTAAGTACATTGTTCAGTGGTTATTAAATACGCCCACATGGCTGCATGACCGTCGTCACTATCAGTCTCCCCAGCCCTCTTCATCTTGTGGAACCGAAACTCTTTACACGTTGACAGTAACTCCCAGCCCCTCCCTCGGCCCCTCGCAGCCACCAGCAACCAGCCTTCTAATTTGTCTTTATGATTCTGACAAAGTGACTCACGTAAGTGGAGCCATCCTAGTAGTTGTTTTTCTGTGACTGTCTTATTTCACTGAGCATAATGCCCTCAATGTTTATCCATGTTGTAGCATGTGTCAGAATTTCCTTCCTTTTTAAAGTTGAATAATATTCCCATTTTATGTATAAAACACATTTTGCTTGTTCACCCTTCTATCAATGGCTACTCGGGTTGCTTCCATATTTTAGCCATTGTGAACAGTGCTGCTAAGACATGGGTGTACAGATAATCTCTCTGAGACCCTGTCTTCAGTTCTTTTGAGCATATACCCAGAAGTAAAATTGCTGGATGATATGGTAATTCTATTTTTAATTTTTTGAGGAACCACCACCCTATTTTCTGTAGCAGTTGCAACATTTTACATTCTCACCAACAGTGCCCAAGTTCCAATTTCTCCACATCCTCACAAACACTTGTTATTTTTTGCTTTGTTTTTTTTAATGGTAGCCATCCTAATGGATGTAGTGGCATCTCATTGTAGTTTTGATTTGCATCTTCCTAGTGATCAGTGATACTGAGCATCTTTTCATGTGTATATTGGCCATTTGTATATCTATCTTCTTTGAAGGGATTCTATTCAAGTCCATTTCCCATTTTAAAATTATCTTGTTTGTTTGTTGTTGACTTTTAGGAGTTATATATATGTATTGGATGTTAAGTATTTATCAGATATATGATTTGCAAATATTTTCTCCCATTATGTGGGCTGCTTTTTTAAATTTAAAAAAATTTTTAAATTTTCATGAAGTCCAATTAGTTTATTTTTTTTTTATGTTACCTGTACCTTTGGTGTTACTAATGAGTGAGATTTTAAACCAGTTAACTCATGGTATGTTCAGTAGTGTGGTAGATTTTGTTTTCAAAAACAGGCAAACCAAGATTTGTTTTTCATGTGAAAAATTCATGGGATATAAAAAACTCAACACTATCATCTTATCTGAGGAAACACTACCAGGTTGTAATAAGTAGTGATAATTTATTTGCCTTTTTTTCAATGCAGTCACTACAAGTCTCTGTGATTATAATAAATTTTATATATTTATAATAAAAATACAAAACTATAATTTGCTAGTGATTAGGTGTTTTATGTCACAAGCACCTCTGTTTTTTAATATAAACATAAACAAGGTACATGAAAAAGGAGCCCTCAGAATTTATTTTAAACCAAACATTCTCAATTTTTTTTTTTAAAAATTTCATATTGATGCTGATATCCAGCTCTTCTTCCCAAAATTTGTTTCACACCATGCCTATGACATCATTTTAGGAATTAGATAAAATGGAAATGAGATGAGAGACAAATTCAGAAAAGATAGGATTCATTAGTGCTTTTGGATATGTGGTGTAGCAATTTGCCTTTTGCAGGATGAAAATATTAATTACACATTTTTAAAAATCACAAATGTTATGCATCTCCCTGGAGTCTAGAAAGTCTTTCGTATTTCTTAATTACCAAATCTCGGTTCTGCTGCACAGCTTTCTTTCTCATTGCTCCTGTTGCATCCAGGGTTTCTTTGCAATTTCCTCTGAAAAACGACGGTACATTAACATACAAGGTTTCAATGTGTGTGGGGAGGATAGGGAGAGGGAGGAAGAAGGAAAAGGTGTTAATTCAGATGTTATGAAACTGTGATAATGCTGTTATTTAAGACACTTATTTAGGTCTGTTTATACTTTGTAGTTTTATAAATAAGCCCAAGGGGCTCCTCCTGGTTGTCAAAATCCTCCTTGAATCTCGTATCCTGTCTGTCTCTTCCTATCTGACAGTAGAATTGATGCTGCTCTAATCCCTGGAAGTTTGGAACTAATGAACTGACTGCTGAGCTGCCGCCACGGAGCTTGGTCCCAAACTATACTGTACTTCACACTCGATTTATTCTCCAGATGGCGAGACTGCGCCACCCTGCCGCGAGGGACCACCTCTTCCACTGGAGTGTAAAAGTGGACGGATGTTGTTTTCTTTGCAGATTTGATCATTCTGAGCTAGAAACTTGTGAGGATGATTAGTTATTAGCTTTAATGGGTGCCAGTTTGAACCAACTGCATGCATATTTTCTTTAATTTTGGAGTCTGCAGGTCTTGGTGATGGTTGATTTATCCACTCTCTTACGTCACTGGAGTATGTCTCTTCCCCAGGTGATAAGAACCCAGTCTCTGTTCCTGGCCCAGACAGTCACATAATACGGTGGCTTATGTATAAGGAAGGACAAGTTTATTAGCCACTGGTCCAATGCACTGAGTAGCCCGTGGCACAAAATGTCGATTGAATGCCAGAACCTTTTAGTACAGAGCCTGTGACAATTCTGATCAGTGCTGACTTTCTCTGTGACATCTGCAGAGCCCACCTCTGGAAACGAACATGCTACAGAGCACACTGTGGTGATTAGTCTCTGCAAAGATCTAATGTAATTGTTGGTAAAGGCCTTCATTCCATTATTCTGACTTTTCTAGGTTGTGAGATCTTAGGGGGACAAATTCATCCTACCTGAGAAACAATAAAGCCATCTCGTAGTGTTAGCACATTTAGAATGCTGTTCCTTTCTAAACTTCATTTTGAACAACCTGTTTTGCTACCAGAATATGACACCCCCCCCCAAAGGTCTGTTTTGAGTGGCCTCTTTTGCTTTCATTTTCATTTCCTTCTTTCTCCAGGGAGCACTCAGCAACCAATAATCTCAGCAGATTACTCGGCTAGTCCTTCTGAAAAGATGGTTTCTGCTGGGCTGTGTTTTACTAATCCCCCTAACAAGATGGAAATTAAAGGATGGTCAGGGCTAAACAGGAGCCAAAGCAAAAGACAGAAACGTGACAGGGAGTGAGGTGATGGAGATGAGGAAGAGATGGCAGCAAGAAGTGAGGTGTGTGTGAGGGAGGGGAGGAGGGCAGAGAGTGGAGCCAACACAGTTTCTTTCTTTCCACAACTGGGTGGACTGTGGCTCTCTGTAGCTGAACACCCAGAACTAAACTTCATTGCTCTTAGAAACTGCCTTCCTCTCGTCCAACAGATGGCATGGGTGTGTTTGCTAGCACAGTAACATACTTCACCATTAAACTACCAAAAAGAAAAAAAATCGACATGTTTGTTGGTTGGTTTCAGTGAAGCTGGACATTTTGGGATACGTGGCAGAGGGATGCACACTTAATTTATGTAAATTTCAACAAGCAACAGCCTGTTACTAAGGGTGTGTGTGACAATATACATCCAAACCATCTCTTTTTTTTGTAAGGTACAGAATGACGAAGTGGAAAGAACTTGGTTTTGATTCTGAGCCAGAAAGAGAAAAAAAAGTCTAATAAAATACTGATTATTTGCTGCTCATTATTATAACAGGAAAAGTACTAATCAGATTATGCCTAAAGTTGGAATTAGGTACTTCATTTGCAGCCAATTGCACAAGTGCAGAATTTTACTAAGTAAACCAGCATGTGCTGAAACCATGGCACTCTGACCTGAGAGAAAAATCATAAACTGGTTTAGAACATGAGCTTGAACAAGCAGTCTCCTTCAAATCCAAGTGAAACAACCAAAAACTACGGTTTAGGGGTCACATTGTTTGACACCGACATTAACGATTTGAGAATTTGAGCACACATGCAGATTAGAGATTGGAGATGAAGATTTAAATAACTCTAATTTTAAAATGCATTTCGGACTAAATGATCTAGTTACTTCCCTTCCATGTTCCATTCACTCTGTCCCAACAGACCCTTCACAAGCCAGACCTGCTACTGAAAAAAATCCCGCAAGTTGCAATGTTTATGGGCTGCAGCAATCTGAGATTGTAGTGGTGCAGGCTACACAGAGCACAACACAGTGTAGGTCCTCTGCGGCCATGGACCTAATACACTGCCAAAGAGCTGGAGACATTTCTCTCGCCAACTCTAGACGGCCTTGGAACCATGATATTGACTGAGTGAACTTCTGCTTTTCACCTTCAGGATTTTCATATTTAGTGGATGTAACAAGAGGTCATGGTAGAGCAGTGGATGAGTTTTACAGCTGTGGAGCAGCCAACAGCATGGTGTGGAGCCAAGCCAATGCTGGCTGCATCATCCCCCACTTCAGCTAGTGTGCGTACTCTCTTGCTTTTCCCTAAGCTCGGTGGAATGACTGGCAGTCAGGGCTCTGTAAATCTGGACTCCACAGAGCTGCCTTAAACTGGTCTTACGTACCCTGTTTCCATCTGATCTGACAACTCTAAGCTACTGTTTCCTCACACTGTTTAACTCAGACCACATTTGGAAGCCTTCCCTGCTTCTACCGGGCTGTAGACCTACATCCGTCCTGGCTTGTCTTGTTGATTAGACCTAGACTCAATATCAGCTCAAATAATTCTTTTTTTGTCTCCATTTTGGTTTGCTATTTTCCTGGATAAGCACTGCTGTTCAAATGGTTGCATATTGTTAAGACTTTTTTTAAAACCACACTCATGTGCAGTGAGAAGCTTTAAAGTTTTATTAGTATCATAAAAACCCTTCCCAAATGAAACTACTTGTAATACATATTCATTCTGACGAAGAAAATTTGTTGAGGGCTGTTGACAAGTTGGGGGAATTTGTTTTTGAAACTGAAATTGGCAGGAAATAATGACCCAAAGTGCTTTTTTTCTCAACTCCAAACACCACCCCCTCAATGAAAATGCACTCCTTTCCCTCCCTCACTCACGACACCAACCCAGCCCAAAGCCAATAAATAACATATTTCGTTTCATACAATTGTTCTGAGGACAGTTCAAATACTGAAGGAGACTCTCAACCTTTCAGCTTTCCTTAACTGGAGCAAAAACTGTCAAATCAGAGGAAAAAAAATGTCTACCACTTCATCAAATGGTTTCTCCATGACATTACTTCCTCTCATCTGGATAAGTTGGAGCTTTTTTGTGGTGTGCAGTGTTATTTCCTGTGACTACCTTCCTAATTGAATGTCAAGATTCAACTAAGTTGCAAAAAATTTTTTTTAATATATTTTATTGATTATGCTATTACAGTTGTCCCATTTTCCCCCTTTATTCCCCTCCACCCTGCACACACCTTCCCCCCCACATTCCCCCTCTTTAGTTCATGTCCATGGTTTATATATATGTATATATATATATGAGTTCTTTGCCTTCTACACTTCCTATACTATTCTTTTTTTTTTTAATATGGAATGCTTCATGAATTTGCGTGTCATCCTTGTGCAGGGGCCATGCTAATAATCTTCTCTGTATCGTTCCAATTTTAGTTTATGTGCTGCTGAAGCGAGCACTCCTATACTATACTTAACCTCCCCCTGTCTATCTTCTACCTACCATTTATGCTTCTTATGCCCTGTACCATTTCCCCCTCTCTCCCCACCAAGTCCCCTGATGATAACCCTCTGTGTGATCTCCATTTCTGTGATTCTGTTCCTGTTCTAGTTGTTTGTTTTGTTTTTGTTTCTGTTTGTTTTAGGTTCGGTTGTTAATAACTGTGAGTTTGTTGTCATTTTACTGTTCCTATTTTTTATCTTCTTTTTCTTAGATAAGTCCCTTTAACATTTCATATAATAAGGGCTTGGTGATGATGAACTCCTTCAACTTGACTTTATCTGGGAAGCACTTTATCTGCTTTTCCATTCTAAACAATAGCTTTGCTGGATAGAATAATCTTGGATGTAGGTCCTTGCCCTTCATAACTTGGAATACTTCTTTCCAGTCCCTTCTTGCCTGCAAGGTTTCTTTTGAGAAATCAGCTGACAGTCTTATGGGCACTCCTTTGTAGGTTACTGTCTCCTTTTCTCTTGCTGCTTTTAAGATTCTCTCCTTATCTTTGATCTTGGGTAATGTAATTATGATGTGCCTTGGTGTGTGCTTCCTTGGGTCCAACTTCTTTGGGACTCTCTGAGCTTCCTGGACTCCCTGGGAGTCTATTTCCTTTGCCAGATTAGGGAAGTTCTTCTTTATTATTTGTTCAAATAAGTTTTTAATTTCTTGCTCTTCCTCTTCTCCTTCTGGCACCCCTATGATTCGGATGTTGGAACGTTTAAAGAAATCCTGGAGGTTCCTAAGCCTCTCCTCATTTTTTTGAATTCTTGTTTCTTCATTGTGTTCTGGTTGAGTGTTCTAGTTCTTTCTTCCTTCTGGTCCACACCGTTGATTTGAGTCCCAGTTTCCTTCCCATCACTGTTGGTTCCGTGTACATTTTCCTTTATTTCACTTAATATAGCCTTCACTTTTTCCTCTAATTTGCGACCATATTCAACCAATTCTGTGAGCATCCTGATTACCAGTGTTTTGAACTGTGCCTCTGATAGGTTGGCTATCTCTTCGTCGCTTAGTTGTATTTTTTCTGGAGCTTTGATCTGTTCTTTCATTTGGGTCAATTTTTGTTTGTTTGTTTGTTTCAGCACACCTGTACATAGTAAGTGGCAGAGCCTTAGGTGTTCACCAGGTCGGGGCAACCCACATCGCTGTGTAGTAACACTGTTTGTTGGGGATGAGTCAGAGAGGGAACAGTGCTGCTTATTCAGCTCTCTGCCGGTTTTCAGTCACTTCCCCCACTACCCACAATCAAATTGGGCCCTTCTGGTTCTGATTCCTGGGTGGGTGGGTGAGCTTGTGTATGTTCTAGGACCCTGTGGGTCTCTCCAATGGACTTTCCTGTGAGGCTGGAAGTTTCTCCCACTGCCACCTCAAATCCCACAGGTGTTTTCAATCAGAGGTTCGAGGCTTTGTTTCCCTGTGCTGCAACCCTGCGTTGTGTGGTCTGTCTCACTCCCCAGGTGTTCCTCCCGGTTTATCCGCACACAACTGTGGGACTGCCCAGTCCACAATCCGCCACCTTGCCCACCCCGGTCCTCCAGCTGCCACCTTGCCACAAGTCCTCTCTGCCTGGCTGCCTGTCTCCATCCCTCCTACCAGTCTGGAAGAATGTTTCTTCTTTAACTCCTTGGTTGTCAGACTTCCATACAGTTCAATTTTCTGTCAGTTCTGGTTGTTTTTTGTTTTAAAATGTGTTTTTGTCCTTCTTTTGGTTGTGCGAGGAGGCACAGTGTGTCTATCTATGCCTCCATCTTGGCCGGAAGTCTCGCAAAAAAAATTTTTAAGTGAATGAAAATACATGAAGCATGTGGAAAAAGAAAAACAAATTTTTATTTTTTCCCTAATATGAATATGCCAACAGATGAGACTGCCATTGATCATGTTATCTAGCTTCTTATATTTATTAAGTGAGAAATTGCAAGTAGAAGACTTAGAACCATGTCTAGTTCTTAGTAAATTCTCAATATATGTTATCTATCAATTAATTTACCTTTGCCATTGAAAAGTAATGCGAAGTAGAGCATTACTCCACTAAGAAGAGGAGCAAGATGACAGCACTATTTAGGAGTATGCTGGTAGGCATTTGTAGGGGCCATCACCTATGTTATAGTCAGTTTGAATGAAGTCTGAAAGTCAATCACTTATCTATCAGATTGGATGATTATTTCAAATACCACTTATTTGGTATACAGGAAATTTGTAGATATAGTAATGGTGCTCAGGCTCTGAAAGTACATAATAGTTTCACAGGAGATACATTTTATCAACACAGAATGAAGCTCGATTAAGAATAGTAAAAACTCTTGAAGACTTTGATCTGGGCCCAACTGAAAAGTGTGTGAGAATCAACTCAGTGTCCAGTGGTCTGGCTGAAGAGGACCTGGAGACCCTCTTGCAATCCCGGGTCCTTCCTTCTAGCCTAATGCTACCGAAGGTGGAAGGTCCTGAAGAAATCCAGTGGGTGAGTAGCTAATCCTTAGCTTTATTTTATTTTTTATTTATTGGTTTTAGAGAGAGAGAGAGAGGAACATCAATTTGTTGTTCTACTTATGCATTCATTGGTTGAGTCTTTGTTGTATGTGCCCTACCCGGGGATCAAACCCACACCCTAGGCATTTTGGAACGACACTCAAACCAACTGAGCTACCCAGCCAGGGACACTAATGCTTTGCTTTAATTAAAGATTCAGGACTGGCTAGGAAATAGCAGCAGAAAGGAAGCATTTGAGTGTTTCCGGTTTTGAAAATATATACACAGAGCAGAATGGGAATTCAGAAAAAGAAATAAGCTCAAGAGACCATATTCTTCACACGAAGAGATCCTGGCTTTGAAAGTGTTCTATGGGTCAACTCTACTCTTGAAATGATGCTTCTGCTCCCTAATCAAATTTGTGATTTGGATAACACAGCATCCGCTGTAGGCCTTACAGAGCAGACCTTGAAAACTAGCTTGCCTAAGAATTGGATCCTTCCTATACCCTGCCAGTCCCTATCCCTCTACCTGGGAGAGCAGTGATGTAAATGGCCCTTACCCAGCCAGATTCGTTGGAAGAGATCATAGACACAAATGAAAAAGTGAACCTAGAAGAGGAGAGGTAAAGGTTACTCCTTAGGGCAAACAGAGGAATAAACAGGAAGCTTTTAATCAGTGGTTTTAATTAGCACAGATATTATTTCCTGAACAGTTCTCTAGTTCTTCCTTTTTAAATTGCTGACAGGTGTGTTTGTGTTTCATGACAGACTTTTCAGCCAATAAAAACCTGGCATGTCAAATTACTTAAGAAAACTTTGAAATGGGCCTAATTATACTGTGATTGTTTTCATTGTTAAAGTGGGGGTGGGCGAGATTTTATTTAGGGGTTGCTCTGATTCTGCAGATCTCTGAAGAATAAAGTAACATTGCACTGTGCCACTCCACAGCAGAAGGCCTATGACACATAAGTGCTGGAAGCACGGTAAGGACATGTGGACGGACAGTGGTGATTTTGATGCCACATCTGGGATTACTCTAAGGCTATGGCTGCAATTGTAGCAATACACCAAGTAGTTGTAATTCCTGAGGAAACTGCTCACCTTTTTAATGGCAGGTAGATAAGTTGGACCTGTGCTTTCCAATGCCATAGCTGCCTGCCGCATGTCACTAGTGAGCACTTGAAATACGGTAAAGCTAAATTGAGATGTCCTGGAAGTGTAAAATACACACAGGATTTTAAAGATTTTGTAGTCTCCACACCCTGCCCCCACAAAAATGTAAATTATCTCTGTAATTTTTATACTGACTGTACATTTGAATGACAGTATTTAGGATATATTGTTAATTTTAACATTATTAAAATTAAATTCACCTGTTTCATTTTACTCTTTTAATGTAGCCACTAGAAAATTTAGAATTACACACATAGCTGCCATTATTTTTCAGTTGGACAGTTCCGTGTTGGTGCCTTCTTGAAGCCCAGTGTTCCAGGCCCCGCATTTACTTTCTACACTGGAATTCTCCTCTCCCCGGTTACCCCTCAGAGGCTGGGAGATACTGGCGTACTAGGTTAATGTCTTCAAGGGTTCCTAGCCCGTTCAAATGTGTCTTAAGTTGATTGAAATGGAATCTGAAGTTACTGTTCCTTTTTGGTTTCATAGTTAATGCCTATTTATCACTATTTTACCCTCATTTGAGGGGGAGGACCCACCTCAGCCTTGAACTCCGGCTTCTGTTCACTGTTTTAAAATCCCTGGATTTGAGGAACATACCAAAATCTAAATAGGATTTCTAGTTAACAGAAGTCTTTTGGGCTGTTTATTTTTTTCTCTCCGTTTGTATTTATGTGAAGCCTAAAACCCAGAGCCTGATGCACAACTGAAAGATGGGCTTCCTTGTTTTCTTTTGTGTGAGAATCTCTTGCTGGCCTTTTGTCGATAGTGTGGGTTCTTGTTTGACTGGCAAGGCTTATTGGACTATAACAAGCGTGACTCTGCCTCTTTTGTCGTGGGACAATTCTCCCACAAATCCCGAGCAGTGTGCATTCTTCCAACACACTATTGGGTGTGCACTGGAATTGAAAGAATTGCTGAGCCCTGCTACTTCATCTCCTCCCCAGTCTCTTTGTGGCTTTTTTCCCTTCTTTCCCTCTCCACCACCCCTCAGGCCCCTCCACCTCGCTGAAATGAACACTTTACCAGGCCGGAAACATTTAATCGTCTCCTTTTGAAAAAATTAATTGAAACTTCTCCACTAGTTACCTTTTGTGTGCTTACTTAATGCAGTTTTTTAAGAGAGAAGGGGAGGAGGGGAAGGAGGATGGGCTAGAATATTTAATTTTTAAGTGCCCCCATTGGCTTAAAAACAAAAGGCTTTTGAGATTTTTCTCACTGAGAACAGGGATTATTGCAAAGTGTTTACTACTTTTAAAGTTGATGTTTTTGTAGTTATAACTTATATCACAAAGCATGGGGGCAAATAATGTTGCAAGTTTTTTTAAATGAGAAAAAAATTTCTCTACTATATATGTAACACCTACTTTCCAGCTTAAATATGACATGTTATGGTTTATTTTCATTTACATGGAATACTGTACACTTTGTTGCTTTAAATTGTAGCCTTCTTTCTTGCAATTTTGGTTGAGTTGTTCCTTTCCTTGCAAAGTTACTGAGAAGGTGATGATGA
Organism: Macrotus californicus; assembly: GCA_007922815.1. Lineage (NCBI taxonomy): Eukaryota > Metazoa > Chordata > Mammalia > Chiroptera > Phyllostomidae > Macrotus > Macrotus californicus. The sequence goes on along the minus strand of VMDR010023534.1, from coordinate 1,418 downwards.
TGGTGACAGATGAAGGGAGGGGCAGTGGGAGCAGTTGGGAATAATTCTTCATTACTGAAAGCTGTGATTTATTTTAGCTTAATTGTAAAGTTACTGCAAATTGCTCAAAAGCTTTTTAAAGATCCCAGTGATTAGATTTGGGGGGGTGCCGCACAGGCAAGGAGGGGGCAGCTAAAAGGGGAAATAACACCTCTAATCCTGCTTCGGGTAAATAGGCTGCCAGCTTTTAAAATGAGTTTCCTTTCTATTAGTCAGAATATTATGCTAAGCCTTAAGCATTAGTTTTTTTTATGTTGCCATAGCAGCCCTATTCCTGCAGGGTGGTGACCTGCGATGATTACAGTACAAAGCTTATAGGGTCTTGAAACCCCCTTTGAAGATGAAAAGTCTTTGATGGTTTATATTTATGCAAATCTCTTAGATATGATTTACCCAACTGAGACTGAATGGAGTGATGATTAAAATCCCTTTTCCTTTGATATCTATTAATGGCTGAATATTCTTTAAATTTAAAATGGATATATATGTTTTCATCTTTATTTACAAAAATATCTTTGTCATATCTGGGTTTTTTTTTTGTTTTTGTTTTTTATCTCCCCACATCTTATTAGATCTAGATAGACTTAGTAGATTTACAATTTAGAGTGTGGTGGGGTTTTTTTTCCTTTTGAAAGGGGGGCGGGGAGATCTGTGCAAGAGCTTTTGTATGTTTCCAGATGATGGATTTTGGAATTTGGGCTACCCCACTGGCAGCACAGAGCTAGCTGTGAACTGGTCTCATGGAAAAAAATTGGCGAGCTTTGGTCTTCAAAGAATTAAACTTCCTTTTTAAGGTCTTTTTAGGTAAGCTAAAAAATTATGAAGAAAACCCTTCTGAACAAAGGGTAACGGTGCTATAATGAATAATATGGATCCCACGTAGAAGGCTGCTGAGCAGTCACACTGATGTCAGTGCTGGGTCTGAGACAAAAACAGAATGGCAGGTACGAAGACTGCATTGTTTCAGGGGCCTGTCACCTGCATTTACTGAAGTGAGGGCGAGAGGTCTTAAGTAAATATGTTTTCAAGGGAAACATTTAAACTCAAGAATCTCTCCTTCCAATTCTAGCTCCTAGGCCTCAAATTGCTCCTTTAGAAAAAAAATTACAATGCTTGGGATTTTACTATTTCGTTCGGTGGGAACTTTGTTACCTTTTTTCTTTGGTTTTTCCTTTTTTTAAAAATTCTTTTGTGTGGACTAAAGAGGCTGAGGTACTACTTCCTCAGGTCAAAGACTTAAACACTACTTCTGTGTCTACATTTCAGTGATTGCACGTTTTCCCCCCACTAATCACCCATGACACTTTTGATTTTAGTTTTCAGACAAATTTTCCTTCTACTTAAAAGGCCGAAAACTTGAACAACCTATGAATTTAATC
>VMDR010023533.1:0-15541 GCA_007922815.1 Macrotus californicus | reverse complement strand
CCGTTAAGGCTGGTATTTTCTTATTAATTTTTAAAACGTAATATTTTAAAATAAAAATACTCTTTCCACATTTAATTAGAGAAATAACACTGTAGGATCATTGCTTTGTAACACTCAATATCACTGATAAAGAAATTCAAAGGCAAATTTGCTACTCTCACGTCACACCGTTTATCTGTGTCAGTTCCAGATCTGACGTGAAACTGTTCCTTATCAGTCCACATCATCATCAAGTTTAGAAAGAAAATTCAATGAGAGGAGAGAGAAAGCTGAAAAAAATGGGAGCTTTTCTCATGTGTTCTCGCAGGTTTTCACAACTGACTTTGTGCAGTAGAACTTCCACAGAGCCTGGCCTCATGCCCTCTGTACTGCATAGGTCGGTGACGGTGAATTTGAGGTGAAGGGTACCAGGACAGGGCAGGCAGTTTTATTGGAAAAGAATAGAAGGTCCACATTTTAAGACAGGATTGGGTTACATTTAAGTTTCTTCCAGGTCCTCCTCACCAACAACTCAAATTCTTTTTCCCCCAAACGAGTTTCTGGAAATGCGAGGCCTTTCTGCTGGATACAAGGGTTACACTCATTTTAATGTCCTATGGTTTGACATTCTGGCCATAACTTATAAAACGTCTCCAGATGCAGAGAAGGTTATAAAAATAACATCTGCAACTAAATAGAAAAGTGACTTCAAATAATTTCTAGTGTGATTGTCTGACCCTTTGACTAAAACTTAGTTTCAGGCTTGTGCCAGCATCTTTCATTGAGTTATGCTACATGTTACAGAAAGTAACACAGGTAGCAGGTGTTTTAAATACTAGGTACATGAATGAACTCCATCCAAAATCATTCCAAGTATCTGAGTGGACCTGGTGTTTCTCCACTGCTGCCAGAGATCTCTAATCTGTCACAACGAAAACCAAAACTGGCACCAGGTACATGGCACCATGAACTTTGGAAGGTTTATTTCCATGAGCTTCTCCAAAATCACAATGACCATAGGCCAGTGACAAAAAAAGCTTGTCACAGGGGAAGGAAAATTCACAAGATGAACAGACACAGTGGGTCAAGCAGTATATTTTACAGGCTGAGGCCCAGAGAAGCACCTGCCATGTCTAATCCAATTAAATTTACAAAATCTGTCAAAGTTTATTCTCTACCATCAACTTGTTAAGAGAATCAAAGTGAATCTCAGAGAGATGAGGGGATATTTCAAAAACAGAAGCTGGAGGTGGGCTGTGTCACCTTGTGCTGAGGAGCAGAACAGTGCTCACTTAGTAACCAGTCTCTACGAGATATTTTGGATGGTGTTGAATGTCAGGGGAGTGAATAGGTAGGTCGTCATGTACACAGTGGTTCTGCATGAGAAGGTGGTGTTGTGGACGTTGCAGAAAACTTTAGTTTTAGGTTTTCTGAAGGTCCTTCCAAATGCAAGCGTCAGCCAAAGCAAGTTGGAGTGCTCTCCACACTAAGAGAAATAAGCCAGAACTTAAGTAACACCACAGGAAACCACTGAAAGAACCAATATCTAGTGCTCACCCTGAAATGTCCAGTTTTTGAGGGACAGGAAGGCCTGAGCTAGAAAATAATCTGACTTAGAAAACTACAATTTTCTAGTTGGGTGTATTATTCAATTATTTCCTTCAAAGCATTTTGTTAACTGAGGAAAACATACCTATTTGTGACAATGCATTACCCTCTTTGGTGGTGGCTAATTTCTTGCATCCAGCTTGACTTTGAATATAGCATCCTTTTACATTTAAACCACCCTTGTGTTCATTTTGTTCAATTCTATCACATTGGTTCTAACGTCGTATCACAATTGTTGAACGCCTTACTGTCCTCAGGTGGTATCTCCGGTTTCAGATGTAGTCTTCAAATTGTCTCAGCATTTTGTTTGTTATTAGAGAGAATTTCGCTGTTATAGAATATGGTTTGTTTTGCACAGCTCAGTGCATAAAGGTACCACTCTGACAATGGCTGCTCAACGTGTTGAGATGGTCACTAGGGCCTATGAAACCCCATGAGAAACCTCTGGAACCTACAGAAGGTGTTTACCCTCAGAGAAACACCTTCACCTGGCAGCAAAGGTTTCCCCTGTTCTGGAGTTCTTGTTGCCCAACTGTGGCCTAAGGCTCTTAAGGAAAGCCACTTCCCCTTCTAGATGGGGCATGATATGCAGGGATGGGCCTTCCTGGCAACTAGGGACTGACAATGGCATGACGTCCTGAAAATGAGCCTCCTGGAGGCCCCAGAAAAGGCCATGGAAGACTAGTGATGCTTTTACTAACTGATCAGCTCTGCTTTCTGATAACTGATCAGTGATGTCTTCAGGGAAGATCCTCATGAAAAGGGAGAAAAATGTAATAAAAAAAATGGAGCCCCCTTAAAATAGAGCTAGAGCTACCACCTGACAAGAACTGCCTCACACATCTTATGCCTCAAACCTTGGAAAGTTACAATAGGGCAGAATGACCTTTGGATGGGGTCTAAGACTGCACTGTGCCCCAAAGACCTGTTTGCAAAGGGAGTAACAAAGCAGATATTGGGGCTCCTGGACTGATGGCTGTTGGACTAAAAACTGAAAAACATGGTTTAGAATTACATCACTATGCTATGTTATCTGCACCAACAGAAATGCCTCCCTTATGTTGATGTGGTTGTTCCTCTTCCCCTTCCCCTACACATCCCTCACCTCTGTCTCCTCATCAGGCCTTCCCAAAGAGCTGTTCTTTGATCTCAAATAAATGCTTGTTGCCTATCACTTTGTAAGGTCTTCTATGTTCAGGTTAACAATACCTGTGTAATGAAACCTCCCTAAAACACCTGAAAGGGTGGGGTTTGGAGAGTTTCTGGGTCAGTGAGCACATGGAGATCTGGGGAGAGTGGTACACCTGGACACAGCAGGGAAGCCCCTAGCTCCTTCCCACACACCTGGACCTATGCTGTTCCATCTGGCTGTTTCTGAATTAGACTCTTTCTTAATAAACCAATGATCAAGTAAGTAAAATATTTCTCTGACTTCTATGAGGTGCTCTGGCAAATTAATTAAACCCAAGGAGGAGCTCCTGGGAATTTCTAACCTGTCGCCAGCTGGTCAGAAGCACAGGTGGTAAGTGAACTCTACTGCAGGCCGAAGGCGTGGGGGGTGGGATCGTAAGACTGAACCCTTAACAGCGGCCTCTGACGCTGTTTCCAGGTAGATGGTGCCAGAAGTGAGTTGAATTGTAGGACACAGGCTGGTGTTGGAGAATTGCTTGCTAGTGTGGGGAGAACCACACTGGAGTTGGGTGTAGGACATCAGGGGTTCACTTCCCTGGGAGCAGGGTTCCCCCAGCCTGTCATCTGAGAGGGCCAATACTCAGGTGTCCTTCAGAATAATCAGGAGTGAAAAGACTCAGAGCTCCAGAAGCAGGTGGCTTGCCCGCACAGATGTGCACAGGAGCCAGAGAAGGAAGGGGTCAGGAGGGCCCTGTACCCGACTCTGAAGCCCAACTTGCCAGGAGCCAGCCCAAGGAGACCACGTGCCTCTGCTGAGGACCAGCTGTTAGGTGCTCTCCATCGACCCTTGTGTTCCTTCTAACAGGCTTGCAGCCTGTGTGCAGCCAAAGACAGCAACTGGAAATGCAATGGGCTGGAGGAGGAGGACACCCAGACAAAGAGAAACTGAGGTAGCATGCTAGTTTGAGGACAGTGGCTCTGAGCTTTCGTTTTATGAGTCACAGAAAGTTAACAAAGAAAACCAGTGAACTACTCTATGTGTCCAAACTTGAGAGATATTAACATGGTCTGTCATCACTTCTCCTCCATTCTAAGACACATTCTCTTTCACCTTTCACTGTTTCTGAAATCAGGGTGTGTCCAATAATCGGCCACACAGAGGAGTGCGGGACAGCGGATTTTTGTCTGGGTGGCTGCTGGCCAGCTCGTGTCAGGCAGTGTGACCTTCCAGGCCCCACTCCTGGCTCAGGAACATCTATCTGTCCTTGCGAGTGTTTACAGATGTTCAGGAGTCGTTGACTATCCAGCTGTCTGTAAGGGAACTAGGGGGAAATGCCACCAAGTCCAAGAGGCCAGTGAAGCATACCTGATGGTCTGGAGGGGTTAATAGGGCAAAGACAGCTCAGGTTGGAGATGGCCATGTGTCTCCAAGTGGCTCTGCATGCTGCTGTGACCAGGGCAGCTGACAGCTCAGGCCAAGGTGGGAGCTGCTGGAGGTGATGGTAGTGCCATCATGCCTTGAGGGGTACAGGGTCAGGAAGCTGGGATGTCCTCTTTCCAGTCCGCTGGGAAACTCTCCCCGTGAGTTAAGAGATCTGGACCTACCAGGCTAACTTCACTGTCTCCCTTTTCCTGACAGTTTTTAGGTGACAGAGTTGGCAGCATGTTAATACTTCACCAAGACAAGTCGATGTTATGAGCCTCATTTCACTGACTCTCTGAGTCCCTGGGGCGCGCACATGTTCTGGGTGTGCTTGTGTCTCGCGCTCCTGGACCGTCTTTTGATGTGGTCTCACTTTTAACCTTCCTGGGTCATTGTGTTTTGACATTTTCTTTAAACAATTTTTATTGTTGTTCAGTTATAGTTGTCCCCATTCTTCCCCCATTACTCTCCCCTGCCCCACCCGCCTTGTTTTGATATTTTCTAGTTGACAGCATCCACGTGGATGTCATTTTTTGACCCAGTGTCAGACCCTCCCGGTGGTGGTAGGACTTGTGGTCCAGCTCACTCTGCGCTCGCCTTCTGTGTTTCCAGTCTCTCCTCCTGTCTCCTCTGTTTTCTCACTTTTGCAGTGTGAGCATATGAACACGTAAATGGACATTTGTTCTAATTATGGAAGACTATCCTGTTGCTATTGCCATTCACAATCACCGTTAATCCAGGAATAATTAACTTCTTCGTCCGTCAACATCGGGAGTGAGGCTGGCTGCTCCCACTGAGGTGGTAAACCAGTGCTGACTTCTCCACTGCGTCTGTGACTGTGCTCACAGCTGCCACTTAAAGCTTCTTCTACTACTAAAGGTTTCCCATGCTCACTGCCGGCACCAGTCATTATTTTTTTTTTAATTTTCTGTGTCTATGATGTCCCAGGACTAGCTAGTTCTTAGAAATGGCAAAGGGCTAGTCTGGGAACATGCCTTTCAGATGCGAGGCTGCCAACCCCCAGCCACCCCTTTTATCTCTCACCCATGAGAACAGTGTGTCCCCTGCCCAACATTGTCCCAGGGCCAGGCAGCAGGCCACTATGCCCCAGCCCTAGAGCTGAAGCCAGCTCGAGCTCTTCAAACTGGCCAGTCCTGACCGGCTCCCCTGCCCTGCCCTGCCCTGCCTTTCCCACAAGAACCCATGATGGCTCTGGCCTGGGCTTCTCCTGCCCCTCCTGCAACCCAACCAGACTTGCACCTCCCCGTGTGGCTGGCAAGGCCTGGCACTTCTCTGTGTGGCCCGCAAGGCCTGGCATACTGTTCTGTTGGGAACTGTGAGTAGTAAGTTCTTTCAACAGCCTTGGCCTCTCTGGGTCCTCACTGTTAGCACCAGAAATCCAAGCCCCAAGGGCACAGAGGAAACGCTGTTGCCCTCCTTTCTGAGTATTTGGTTTCTCTCTGAGCAGTCTGGGTGACCTGGACTCCCCAGAGTTGTCAGGCTGAGCCAGCCGTCTGCCACGCTGCCCTCTTGTCCTGGAGGCACCTCCTTCACCGCAGGCTTCCTGTGCTTCTAGGTCCTATGTGAGTGGCGAGTGGCTCTGAGTGTGTCTCGGCTGCCCTGAATCCCCCCTCCTGGGCTTGCAGCCCCACTCCTTCCTCCAAGGGCCTGGTCCTGCCAGCTCTCGGTCAGCGACTCCCGAGAGAGTCAGCCTTGATGACACCTGCCCTCAGTCCTGTCCACACAAACAACACCCGTGGTTTGTAGGGAGTCTGGCAGGGACAAGCTGTGCCCGCGTGACTGCTGCATGCTGAGGTCGCCCCACGGGGCTTTCTTGTGTCAGCCTCAGATGGAAGCCAAAGACATAATAATAACAACAGAAAACACAGCAGACGTTTCTACGAAAAGCCAAACCAGGGAGACCCATGGTGGGCCACCCTGGTCAAGAGTAAGCTGTCCAGTCCCATCACAGGGCAGGAATGTGGCAGTGCTTTGAAGGGGTCATGCGAGGACTGTGTGTTAAAATCGCCTGGGGAGCTCATAAAAGTCATGCCGTGGGCCCAGTCTGGACCTGGGAATTAGCCTCTCTCAGGAGGGGCCCCAAGCTCCCCATGTTGCTCCAAGGCACACTTGGGCTAAGAGCCCCCAGCCAGGGGCGGGCAGGTAAACCTGGGCTGGGAGCATGCCTTGCCCCAGCTGCTGCTCCTCACCCCTGAACGACCCACCGCGACCTTGAGCCTCCCGGGACGGCACCAGGACACTCACCCTGCAGTCTCCTCGCACACAGATGCTGAAGGCATCCTTGTAGGAGCAGCGTGTCCCGTCATGCACCATTCGCTTCATGGACACGACCTCCCCAGTCTCCTTGGACTCACAGTAGAGGTGGCATCTCTCCTTGGCTGGAAGGGAAGAAGTAGGGTATCAGAGAGGAGGGCAGGCTGCTCCCTCACTTCCTCGCTCAAGTCCACTTCTTAGGACTCACTGCCCTTCCCAATGCACTGCCCTAGGGCAGGAAAAGGAAAGGGAGGGGGCTGCAGCCCCTTTCATGTCTCTGTCTCAGGGCCTTGACCCTGGGGGCTGACTTAGGAAGAGCTTTGCCTGCTGAGCAGCCCAGGTCTCAGTCCCCACGGCCCTGACACCCAGGGGAGGCAAGTGGTTGTTTGGCAGCTCTCCACCTGAAGACCCCTTCAGCCGGCCTTCTCTGAACCCCAGTAAGGCTAGAAGCACTCGATCCAGTTTGGGTCACTAAAACACTGGTTGTTAATTCATAGCTGTCTACCCTGCCTTCCAGGCTGCACCCCTCCCTCCCTGCAGGGTGCTCAGCTGGCGTCACACACACTGGATGATGAGGACAGTGGGCCCATGGGGCAGCAAGGTCCGTGCCAGCAACCTGCCCTGCTCAGTGCCTGGAAGGAACAAAGACTGTATGTTTAAAATTCCATCATGGCTACGGGGACCCAAGTGGAATGAAAACACTCTCACGCCTGAAGCTACCAGACTTTTCAGTTCCTAGAAGGCCACACATGCCTTTTCATGAGTAAAGCAGTTCAAGCTACGGTTCCTGACACTGAGTCCTGAATGAAAGATGAGAAGGCTGGAGGCAGCCTGGTTCCTTGGCAGAGTCTACCCAGCACCATCCCTACCTCCAGCCCTGCGTGGGCTTAACAGCACCCCTGCCACCTCTTCCACCACCTGGAGGTGGCTGGGCCGGGACTTGCCGAGCCACTGCTCTCCGGCCTGCACACGTGGCCAGACCCAGTGCTCTGGCTCCTTCGGGACTGCAGTCCTGCCTGAGCTCCCAGCCCCAGCCCCAGTGGCTCCAGCAGCCCCTGCAGGGCTCTGCTGGAGGCCCTGTGGCCAGTAGCCTTGCTCCCACATGCTCCACAGCACAAGAAAGTCCAAGCCCCAGTCCAGCCACCCGACCGTCCCTGAGCCTCACTCCGCCCTCCACACGCAGCCTCACCATCCCGGTGCTCGTGGGGCAGCCAGTGGTGTTGGGCATCACCGTGCTCAAAGTACAGGTCCCACTGCCGGCACTGCTGCTCGCGAAAGTCAGCCAGGCTGTCAGGGCAGCCCTGGGAGTTGCAGAGTTGGAAGTCGTAGCCAAGGCCTGAGCAGGTGCGGCCCCCATTGGCCGGGCTGGAGGAGAGAGCAGAGGCCTTGCAGCTCAACGCCATCAGGAGGAGGCCAGCCTTCGGGCGCTGCTTGTGGAATTGGGAGGATCCCTTGTCTCAGGTGTTGGGCAGCTCTGCTGGCTGAAGGGACGTGGCCCTGCCCTGTCCTGGCCACAGAGTCAGGGAAGTCCCCCAGCCTCCCAGAGTGCTGGTGATCCTCCCTTGGGGCCCTGTGGGGTCCCCTCTGCGTCTGTGCCTGACCAGGGTGAGAACTCAAAGAGCAGTTCTGAAGTACCAGAATCCTGCTGCAGAGGTTCTTCCCCGGTGTGAGTACCTGGTGGCACTCCCCTCTCATGTCTATAATTCCCTAGCTTCACTGAGAACCACAGAGCTCCAGCCCCACAGAACAGGCACTGGCTGTGGGCCGCCAGGTGCATCTACCAGGCCAGGAGGGTGTGGCCGGCAGGGCCCTAGGAGGGGCTGGGGCCTCAGTGCTGCCATCTGCCAGGTATGGGGACTCCAGCAGAGCCGAGGCCCCTGCTCTGCGCCGCGCAGCAGGGCAGAGTAGAAAGGAGCTGCCTCTGCGAGGCCCCGCCATGGTCTGTGCTCCGCTGGGAGTCAGAGGCCTCTGTGTTCGATGGGAGATAGAAAGAAAGGACAACTCTGAGACTGACACCAGGGTCACTGGTAGGACCACAGGTCAATGACAGCACCAACAAGGGTGTCCCCAGGGGAGAGGGGGCAGGCCTGGGTGCAGATGTGGGGAGCCAGGGGCAGCGGTGAGCACCTGTGTGGCAAGCAGGAAGGGCCTGCTGTTGCGGGAGGCCCCAGCCAGCCCAGGCACGAGGTATGCCGACTAAGCCGCAACCCGTGCCGACTCCAAAACAGAGTGAGATGGAGAATCTGGGGTGGAGGGGAACAGGCAAAGAGCTGCAGGGGTGCAGTCACAAGAGGGTGGGCAGTGGAGAATACAATGGGAGCTCCATCCTGCAAGCAGGGCCCAGCTAGGGGCTGTGCACTGTCTCCACATTGGTCCCAGTGTCATCAGAAGAGCTGAGGACTAGCCCTGGGAATAGTAACTAAAATGGGCAGTGTGAGGTCCAGCAGTGGTCACCAGGACAACAATGGATGGGGCAGCCTGGGGACCACCTGCACTGCCGACAGAGGCTGTGTGGAACCTGGAAGCTCAGGATGCTCCCAGCACTGCAGCTGTGGGCCTCCCACGGATGTGGGTGAGGCTGGCGTCCATCAACAGCCACGGTTCTGCACACTGTCCGACAAGGAATGCTAGCGCAGGGCATGACCTGGCAGTTCTCTGGGACCAATGGCTTTCATGAACAGATGGCCTCACGGGCTGTACTGACAGCTTTGCTCCTGTCACTGCTGCCCCTGCCCCCTCTTGCCACTGAGGAGGCTAGGCAAGCCAGAGGGGTAAAATCCCTAGAGCGTGTAGGTGAGGAGGGACAAAACATATGTCGCCTCTTCATTCCAAAGCTGTATGAGCTGCCCCAGAACCAGGCTAAGGGTGAGTATGCTGGAGCCTGGGAGCCTGGCATCAGCAGGAGGGCTTGGACCACCTCGAGTGTGGGAAGTCAGGCGGACTGGCTCTCCTGGCTGTACACCCTGGGCTCAAGTTACTCCATCACATGTGAAAAGGTGGCTGAGACTCCTCCCATTTATTCAGTGCTCGCTGTGTGCCAGGCACACGCCATAGTATGGGAACCCCACGGTCCTTGCCTAGCAGCCCATGGCCGCTGTGGTTCTAACTTTCTGTCTGGTCAGTCTCATTGTGAGGCAAGCATCCCAGGCATGCTTGAGGGGAGTCAGGGGGCAGGGAACTTGGGGTGCCCTTGCTGCCTCTGCTCCTGGTGAGGACAGCAGCCTGGAGCCCTGGGCAGGAGGCTATCAGAGTGGGAGGAGAGGGCTCCATTAGGAGTTGGGCTGGTGGCCCGTGGCACAGGTGACCCTGAGGTGTGGGCTCTCCTTCTGTTGGAGCCCAGGACACCAGTCCCTTCCCGGCCAATGTGGCCTTGACCCCTCTCCCCTGAGCTGTTACTGAGGAGCCCCCCTGGCTCTCTGGTGGCCAGTTCAGGGCCTTGGCAGAGAAAATGCAGAAGCTTGGCTGAGTGGAGCAGGGGAGCTGCTGCAAAGGCAGAGCCTGGCTAGTCTGGACAGGCCTCAGAGACCTGCAGGGCTTAACTTTTGGGGTCACAGACTCCTCTGAGAAGTTGATGTGAAGCTAGCAACCTGCTTCCCCAGAAAAATGTGCATGCACAGAAAGTCACTTGTGACCTCTGATGAGACTATGGCAGAGCCCAGAAGAAGGGGATGAGCCCAGGACTGGAGATTAGGGCTTAGGACCCCAACCCAAATATCTAGGGGGACCAAGTTGGGGTAGCAGGTGAGTGAAGAACACTGGTAGGAGCAACTTGAGTTGCCCACCAGCCTATACATGGGCCTGGCGTTGTTATGGTGCCCAGTTTGGAAACTAGAAATCTCTTTCCTTCATGTGAAATTCCAGATTTTTAACATTTTCATGTAAATAAAAATCTTTAAAAGTCTAGTCACACTGAAGAAAGAGACAAAAGCCACATGTCTCCCGGCAACTGAGTGGCTGAGAATGGTCAGGGAAGACCAGGGAGTGGCCGTCTGTGGGGACATCCTCCTGCACACCAGGTGTTTGTCACATCGCTGTATGTGCACCTGCAGAAACTCCATGGGCAGGCTGCCAAGACCAGGGATAGGGAGGGGTGATGCTAAGTTACCCGCCTCGAGACACACAGACTGCAGGGGCCCAGCCCCAGGCACCTTGGCTCCACACCCTCCCTCTCCGCAGGCACTGTCCTGGGGATGCCCAGGCTCTGGGACTGGTAGGAGGAGTAGCCTGGGCATAAATGAGGAAGTGGTTATGGGTCAAGAAGTGGGCATGGACCAGAAAGATACTTATAAGGTGGAGTGGGAACAGGGATGGGAGGCATGGGGAGGGCCTAGGGAAGACCAAACAGCAGGCCCCATGCCTAAGAGGCAGAAGGGGGAGCATGGTTGGAGATGGGGGTCGCGTGGGTGCAGGAGAAGCCTCCCCAGGATGTGTGACCCCTGGGCAGCAACATTCAGGGAGCGTGTTGCTGACCCTGCCCCTTGCCTGATTGTGAACAGCTGCCCCCTCCTCAGGTTCCTTTGAACCCTGTGCACCCTGGGCTCGAGCAACCCAAGAGAGCCCTTCTCTGCCTTATCCTTACTTCCTGGTCTGTGTCCCACCTTCTGTCCTTGATGCCCTTGACTGAGAAGGGCAGAGTAAGCCAGTGTTGAGAGGAGGTGCCCCGTGGGGAAACAATCCCAGGCCAGAGGGTCAGAAGACCAGGTCTCCAGGTCTCCAGGGCTTGCTCTGTCCCCAGCGGCTGTGTGACCTAGGCCGTGAGCCTCCCCTCTCTGAGTCTCAGCTTCCCCCAAGGGGCGGTGAGCGGGGGACAGGGCTGTGGGCCTTCGTACCTCTCCAGGACTGGTGTGCAGTCTCAGGGGCCTTGTGGGATGGGCAGGGGCCGCAGCTGCCCTCCCAGAGCTGGGAAGTATCAGGGCCAACTTACTGTGGGTTGTCGCACTGTCGGGTCCTGAACTTAACACCTGTGCCACAGGTACGTGAGCAGGAGCCAAAGGGACTCCAGGAGCCCCAGTTGCCATCCCGTTTGAGGATGTCAGGTGTCAGCCAGATGCAGTGTCCTTTAAAGCAGTGCTGAAAGACAGAAAGCCATTCCCTTGACCTATGTCCTCTGCCCTGCCTTCACCCCGCAGTGCCTGTGGAGACCTCCTGGCCTTGGAGGCACAGGGAGGGGTAGGCCTATGCACCGATAGAAGCTCCAAGCCCTTCGGGAGGCCAAGTGAGGTGCTGGCCCATCCGGCTCTACCGGCCACTGCCTGGCCTTCCCCCACCCTCAACACCTTGCCAGCCTACTGTGTCCCCAGCCAGAGCCTGCCCACACCATGTCCCCAGGGTGAAGCCACCAGCGTGCCTACACAGGGGACACTAAAACAAATGTGAGCGACTCATTGAGCCAGGGGTTCCAGAGACATGTGCGATCTGCCAAGGTAAGCAAAACACCAGTTGAAAGAAAATATGGAAACGCAGGTCAGGTGGCAGGCTGACGTGGTAGGAACTCATGAACACAGCAAGGACAGCACTGGCAAGCAGGGACACACAATCCCATAACTTGAGTCTGATCGCTCTGCCTGCCCCACTTCCTCCTCCGGGGAGGAAGCTTACACAACGTAAGGCCATTTTAAGAAGATTGGAAAATTAAAAACACCAAGTTAGGTATAAAATGAAGAATTAGAATAAGAAAATACATCACAAAACATTAAACATTTAAAAACTAACCAATATACCAACACCACAAACAACCAAAAACAGAGAAAAATGATTTTTTCCAGTTGATTGAATGGCACAAGTTTTCCTGCAAGCCTGACTGCACACCTGTACACCTGCTCTTCATGTGACTATAGCTCCTTGGCACAGTTTCCACGGAGAGGAGAGAAAGGCAGCTTGGCTGCTCCTCAGCAAACTTCTTCAGTGATGGGCGGAGAGTGGCGGCTTTAAACTCTGCAGGCCATGTGACCTTTGTGGCTGCTGCCCAGCTCTGCTGTGGGAGCAGGACAGTTGGTTCAGACAAGTACACGAACGGGATATGTGTGTCCTAATAAAACTTTGTGTGTAAAACAGGCAGCAAATGGAAACTTCTAGCATGGAGTTGTAAGGATATTGGTGAACTCTTTCCTCAGTAAAACAATCATTTAAGTGGTGAAAATTATATATTAAAAAACGTTTAAAGTATCTGGAAATTGTCCTAAGGTCAATACAATACACGGAGAAACATTTATAAGAAAATCCACTGAATCTTGGTGAGAACAATGAGTGTCTTTCTCCTCCCCAGCTCAGTGAGATGGTGCTTGGCTGCTTGGAGGACAGAGCCCCCCTCCCCACAGCTTCTAGGCTGGGGCTGTGGTGCACCCTGGGAAAAGGCAGGCCACTGGCATCTCCCGCACCCCCTGACTCTGGGTTACAGGAGGTCCATCCCAAGTGGGGGTTTGGCCATGAGGGCTGGGGCTCCCTCTGCCTACCCAGTCCCAGTCCCTGCACTCAGGGTGAAGGTTCTACACCAGGTCTGGCAGGGCAAGGATACTAGACCTCCATACCCCCTTCCTAAGCCTTCTTGTGGGGCAAGGTCACATGCCAAAAGGGACAAGCTAGGAAGACCAGGGGTTACCATCCTTATCCAGTGACTGACTTGTAGGCCAGGAGTGTCTGGGAGAAGTAGGCCACCCCATCCCTAGCTCAGGTAGAGTGGTCCAGTGGTCCAGTGGTCTTTGTGGTGGGGGGGGGGTGCTGAGGCAGAACAGAGAGCTTCATTGTTCTCCTGAAGGGAACTGACTTTATTTGGAGCAGATCATGAGGAAATTCATGCCTAAGGGTATTGTCAAAAACAATGTAAATCTTAGTAGCAAACAACTAAGAGGAGGCCAGTAGCTCAATGTTAGTAGTAGCAGCAGCAAATAACATGGTAAACCAACTAGAACTGTAAAGAGAGGACCATGAATAAGAGAGCTAAGAACCCTCTTGGGGCCTGAGCAAGCCTCAAAGACTAGCAATGCTCTGCCTCTGTGAAGGGTCCAGAATTTAACTGGATAGTACTGTAGACAAGTCATACCCCAGGGCATTATCAAAAACAACACAGCAATCAGCTAGCAGCTAGAGAAAGCTAACAGTTGGATGTGATACCAATAAAGGCAGAATAGCCAGAAGCTAATAAAAAGATCAGAGAAACCCTGGCTAGTGTGGCTCAGTTGTTTGGAGCATCATCTGCTAAACCAAAAAAGATCAGAGGAGACAGAAAAAGACTAGCTAATCCTACTGTCCTGGTGGGGATGGGGGACCAGGGAAGGCTTGTGAGATCAGAATGACTATTCACAGACCCAGGGCTGTGACCTCTGAGGAGTAATGTTAGCAGCTTCACACTGAAAAGCTAATGAAATGTTGGGAACTGTCCTGCCTGGTTCCAGAAGTGGTAACCCTGCCGACAGGGGAAAAGATCCCAGGGCTAGGGGACCTTGGGACCATAAGTGACTAAGGAGACATAACTTATCCTCCCGGCAGGGGCACAGTCTCTTTCCCCTTTACTTCACCCTGCTTGGCCCCTGGAGGATGGCTGGATAGTCAATGATGGGTAAGATTCCTCAAGAAAGGAACAACCTAAGACAAGCACAGTCATGAAGGGGCCATGAGGGAAGGACTTCGGGGACTGTGGAGAAGGGACAAAACCCCTCACCCCTCAGCTCTATCATAGCCTGAGTTCTCATTCTATCTGTAAAAAAGTCTCCCACTCTCTTGGCTGCCTTGTTTCTCCCCACCCGATTCAGGCCTGAAACAATGCTAAGTCAGGGGACAGCCCTGTGCCAGAACCGGTGGTTCCCAGCGGGGGGCGATCAGGCCTGAGAAAGAATGCATAAAGTCCTGTAAAACCTGCTTTGCTAAGAATGTCCTCAATTTAAATGTTAAGGGTTCAAACACAAAATACGTTTGTTTCCCAAGGTTTTACAGCTGATTGGCGTCACCCTGTCTACCAGACCCTGACTCAAAAGGACCTCCTTGATCCCAGAAATGTTATCTGTATACTATACCTCCTTTCTTTGATATGCATCCCTATGCAAGCTAAACTCAATAAAAGCCCATTGAGGGAGAGGCTGAAGACCTTTCTCCTCTGAGAGACTGGTCAGCCTTTTCTCCCCATGCAGATCATGTCTGGGTAGACTTATTCTCATCCGCGGTGGCCAGGGGGAGCTCTGCAGGTGGAGTGCCCCCCAACAATGAAATTTATTGAAATAGTCAAACTCAGTCATTAAACAAATAAACAAGTAAATAACAGTACAAGGTCCAAGAGAATCAACATCCAGAATTTCTTCAATGTATTATCTAAAATGTCCAGTTTCAACAAAAATTTCTGAGACATGAAAACAGGAAAGGGTGACCCAACACAGGAAAATAGGCAAGTGATAGAACCTTTGAGGAAGTCATGGTGATAAACTTAGCAGAGAAAGATTTCAGAACAAAAGGAAACCATATCTAAAGAACTAAAGGAGAATATAAGAACAATGTCTCAGAAAATAGAGAACCTCAGCAAAAAGATAGACATTATAAAAAGAACTAAATAGAACTTATGAAGTTGAAAAGTACAAACACTGAAATGATAAATTTACTAGAGGGTTTAGCAGTAGATTTGAGCTGGCAGAATATAGAATCCATGAACCTGAACAGAGATCAATAAAAATTATGCACTCTGAAGAGCAGAGGAAAAAAGATTCAGGAAAAAAGAACAGAACCTCTGGGAAACACAAGAGACTGTCAAGTCCACTAAGATGTGTATAGTAGAGGTGCCAGAAGGAGACATACACAGAAAGAAGCAGAAAATATTCAAAGAAATAATGGCTGAAAAACATCCAAAATTTGTTAAAAAACATTAACTTACACATCCAAAAAATTTAACAAACTCCATATAGGATAAATGCAGAAATCTACATCCAGAAACATTCTGATCAAATTGTTGAAAGATAAATTGTTAAAAGCATCAAAAGAAAAATGACTCAGGAATAACTGCTATCTTTTAATCAGAAATAATGGAGATCAGAGGCATTGGTGTCAGCCTGGAATTATATCCAAAAACCTACCTCTCAATAGTGAAGGTGAAGTAAAGCATTCCCAGGTAAACAAAAACAGAGAATTTATTGCTAACAGACCTGT
>VMDR010023532.1:0-15542 GCA_007922815.1 Macrotus californicus | reverse complement strand
CTTCATACAGACAAAGAGTAGGAAAAACCCTGGAAGAGCAACGATCAGCAAGGATGTAAGGGTTCACCAGCTCTGGCTTAGAAAACTCTCCATTCCTAACTTAATGTCTGGGGCAACTTTCCCTCCTGCTGCCCCTCTGGATTCACTCCCTACCCAGCTCTGTGCCCCTCCTGTAGATCATAAAGGGGTGCATTGTTGGTGGAGAATTTGAAAACAATGATAAGTCAACCAAAAGCCAGTCTGCTGTTCATTAATACTATGGCTAAAATTCTAAAACCAAGAATTGCTGCAGTTTTAGTAATATGTTTGTAGCTGTAAATACCCCCCCTCTCTCACACACACACTTGTAGCAAATATTGTGTTCTACATGGAAGTTAATTCGATGTGCTCCCAGTTACACTGTCTGCCCAACACTCAGAGACCCTGCTACAGCCATTCCTCTCTGGATCCCCCCGGAATCATTGGAGCTTTTGCTGCAGGAGCACTTCGTGCCTCCAGCCCGCAAAGTGCTACATATCCCTCGTTTCAACAGTAGATCAGGAAGAGTGATTGTCAAGAGGAAAAACCAAAATGAGCTACATCGATTGTGCCGTTCCGGGTGACCACTTGGAGTTTTAAATCTGTGTTTAATATTTAAAACAATAAAACAGGCTGCAGAAAGTAAACAAAGCACAACTGTAATGTCTCTGTTTGATAAGTGCAAATTTAAGATCATACATGAAATATTTGACCACATCTGAATAACTTAACTTTGTAATTTATTCTTTTTCGATGGTTAAGTTACTTATTGTGAAACTTAAGGATGAATCAAGGAAACAATGATTGTGACTGATTATTTACATGATTAGGGAAAATAATTTTGTCCTTTATGGGCAGTGGGATGAGTGATAAAAATTACCCATTCTTGGGTGTCAGAAATGCTACCTACACCGTTACCTCGTTGGAGCACGTGCACAGCCCTCCCTGACGGTGGAGATCAGGAAAGGGAAGGAACAAGACTGGGGTTTTCAGCACTTTTCTTTGGATGCTTGCCCCAGCCTGGCAACATCTTGTGGCTTTTTTCCTCAGTTTTATTGAGGTATGATTGACACATAAACATTGAATATATTTAAGGTACACTAATAAGCAGTGTATATATTTAAGGTTCATGAATAAACATTGAATATATCTAGGGTGCACAACATCAGGACCTGATGTTCTTATATATGTATACATCGTAAAATGACTCTTCCAGTCAAGCTAATTAATCTATCACTTTGTATATTTTCCTCCTGCTTGTGTGTGTGGTGAGAATACATAAGATTTATTCTCTTACCAACTTTCCAGTATATAATACGGTATTATTAACTATAGTCACCATACCATACATCAGATCTTGAAAATGTATTCATCTTGCAGAGCTGAAATGTTGTAGCCTCTGAGCACATCTCCCTGTTTCCCCCACCTCTCGCCCTTGGCAACTGTTCTACTCTCTTTTTCTATGAGTGAGGCTTTTTAGATATCACATGTAAGTGATAAATAATATTGTCTTTGTCTGCCTTATTTCACTTAGCATAATGTCCTCTAGGATCATCCATGTTGTCACAAATGGAGGGATTTCCTTCTTTTTTATGACTGAATGATATTCTGTTGTATTGCCCTGACTTGTGCGGCTCTGTGGTTTGAGCATCGTCCTATAAACCGAAAGGTAGCCAGTTGGACTCCCAGTCAGGGCACATGCTGGACTGCAGGCTAGGTCTCCGGTTGGGGGTGTGCAAGAGGCAACTGATTGATGTCTCGCACACATTGATGTTTCTGTCCCTCTCTTTCTCCCTCCCTTCTCTTCTTTCTAAAAAATAAATAAGTAAAATCTTTTAAAAAATATTCCATTGCACAATATTCTGATATAGGACATTTTTTTATCCTTTCATCTGTAAACAGACACTTAGGTTGTTTCCATATCTTGGCTATTGTGAATAACTCTGCAACGACCATGGGGACACAGATGCCTCTACAGGATAATGATGTCAGTTTTTTGTGATATATACCCAAAAGTGGGATTGCTAGAAAATATGATAGTTCTATTTGCAGGGTTTTTTTGTGGTTATTTTTTTAGGAACCGCCATACTGTTTTCTATATTGGCTGTACCAGTTTATGTTCCCACCCTCCTTTGACTTTAGCCAGAGTTCAGAGCTCCTAACAGTCACCCTCTTCACACAGCTGATCCTCAGCATCCTGTTGCTCTCTCTGTTTCTGGATTGGGATTATTGCTTGCTGCTCTCACCAGTGCAGACCTGAGGGTAGATGGGCACTGCCCTCGCCCCTCACTAGCCTGAGAATCTCAGAATGCTGCACTCCCTTTGTCATTTCTCCATACTCTGCCCACACCTTTGGAAATTTAGTTTTATTGAAACTCTCTGAAAATTACTCAATTTGTATGCATCAACTATTTCCTGCTAAGTCCCTGACTAATACATGTTCTTACTCTTCAACACTCCAATTGCCTTTACAACTCTTCATTCATTATCCTAGATTTAAATGAAATTTTTCTTTCCTTAAATATATATATGTATGTATATACATACACATACACACACGCACATATACACATACATATACATATGTTACAATATTCAGGAAAAACACCACAAGATGTGCACTTAGCTGAGGAGACTCGGAGGCAGTCTCGATGCATCTCCTGCCTTCTCGAATATTTGCCAGTCACCTCAGAAAAATAACATTGGACAAATTGTCTCATTTACCACAACCCTTCCCTCCACAAAAATCCCTTCATTATTTTTCTGCTTCTCTCAAAAGTGGGAACTGAAAACTCACTGGTCATCTCTGTAAATTAAATTTATATGTTCCGGGATTAATCAAAAACTTTCATCATTTTAAAAGGGCTAATCATAAAGCTAATGGAAAGAATTAATTCCAGGCAGTACTGACTTCAATCTGCCCACATCCTCTGCATTTTATTTCATCCTTTTCCAAGCTAACAGCAACTAAAATGATGATTGAAAGACTCTATTAAAATTTTTTCTTAGAATAAAGAATATTTTTGTTAATATTTTTCAAAAATATTTTCTAGGAAAAGAGGTACATTCACTGAAATTCAAAAGATCTTGCTTCTCCACCCTTGTAAAATGACTAAATATTCTCACAGTGTGAACACTTGACCTCAGAGGACCAAGCAAACTCAAGCAAGAACACACAGATGGATACTTAGCAAAGAGTCAAACTGCACAATTTCTGCAAAGCCACTCATCATTCTGATCTGACCCTAATGTGATTACCCAGGAAAGAATCTGGTGGTGAAACGGCCACTGAAGATACAATTACTATGACTAATCTGCATTAGTGGAAATAAGAGGTAGAGTTGAACAACAACACAAACAATAATAATAGCTAATACACCGTGCTTACGACGTATGCAAAGCAGTAGTTTAAATGCTTTGCAATCATCGACTCATTTACTCCTCTGAGCAACCCCAGAACTCATCTCTGTTACCGTTTCTATCTACAGGCGAAGAAATGGATTCAGACAGAGCTAGTGCGAGATGTTGACATAAATGGAGCCATTTCAAAACAGAGCGAGAGCGGCCATTCCCGAGGAGCTACTTTGCACGCCTCACTCCTTGAAATGTTGTCATGTTTGAATTAGTCAAAATCACCTTCAGCCTGGGCCAAACTAATGTCATCTTACAAACAACTGTTTACAAAGCTAACAGGAAGGCAGGCATCTGGCCACAAGGACTGATGCTTACGGACGTTCTTCAGAATCAGTAACCAGCCATGTATTGCTAAAAAGTAACTGAACTTGTTAACACTAATAGAAATTCCTTTCTTCTAGTCATGTAACTATTTCCCTTCCTTTCTCATAAAATCCTCTTGCCTTTACCCCATAATTTGGGTTTCTGCTTGATTTATCCGGAGGATTACAATTCTTTTTTATCTCAAGATAATGCTTGTTGCCTCTCATTTTGGATTTTTATTTTTAGGTTAACGCTAGTAAGTGTCAGAGCTGAGATTAAAATGCAGTCCATCTGGCTTCCAGCCCACACATCTAACCAAGATATACCATCTCTACTGGAACTTGGGAGCACAGTCCTTTTAATAACGTGTAATTAAAAAACACCATCACCTCAGCGCAGTACATGCATTCCATGTGATCTCAGCTTTTGTTTCAGGAACAATAACTCAAAACGGGAACGGATTCCGAGAGAACCCTTACTACCACACCATCTGTGGGATCACGGACATGGCCTAGGTATATCAGAAAGAAAAGGTAATGAATACATGAGTTCAGTGATTCTACCGTTCAGGAAGGAATCAAAAAGCCCTTTGTGAATTGTGGACACCTATGGGTCTTCTCCACAGAAAATGCTTGCTCTGCATTCAACTTCGGGGACTTCACAGAAGTCCCGATGCCCTTCCTTAGACCTCATGTAAGAAATCTCTCTTCTTCGATAATTTCTGGGTTTACATGTTGTGTACTTTATTTTAAAAAAGTCAACTAATGAACTAATGTTTATTGAGTGATTCCTACATGCAAAGCACTGTACTGAATCTTGCATGAAAAATATAAGAAAATATATTATATAGTCTCTGCCTTCAGAGAGCTACATAGTCAATTTGCAAAGTGAGACAGGATAAGAATAAGGTCATTAACGTCTCCAGTTACTAAGAAGACAGAATTACTGCTTCTAGCTTGAGTCATCAGGCAGAGCTTCAAAAGAAGGCTTGGTCTAGAAAAATGATTCGGATTAGGGAGTAAGTGAGAAAATGCATTTGATATCAGGAAATAATAGAATTCTTCATTCTGTGGCAAGAGTAACACTTCTCAGCCAACTGAGCAAACAGGGGCTTGAGCTAAGTTAGATTCAATAATAGAAAAATAAACAATCATTTCTGTATACCTGAGTTATTACTGTAAAGCTTTAAACCCACTATATTTTCTTACTAATTATCTATTTCCATGTAAAGCAGAAAAAATTCTTCTTTGTGATACTTGCCTGAATTTGTAGGCTGAAAATTTAATTTTATGACAAGTGTTAGCTATGATTACTAAGAGCCTTATTTTCCCACCAGACAGTGCACTTCACGCCGCATCAGTCACCGTCTGCTCACTCTGGCCCAGCTCTCTGCTGGGGGGGGGCAGTGCACCCCTGGAAGCCTTGGCCGTCCTTCTCAGAAGCCAGCTAGAACATGCTTCGCACTGTTAACCACGATAAGGGTACATGTCAGTAGAAATTGGCTTGGGGCTCTTAACTCATTTCCCCATGGTCAAAGGGGCCAACAGATAGAAATTTATCTTGATTCCGAGGTGGTTTTGTATCTCATTAGCAATCCCATGAGCCTCTACTCTTTTTATTCAACTGTCAACAGCCCTTGATGTTCTGAATAAAGAAGCTGTCCAAACTAGGATTAAAAGGAAAGGGGAAAAATCACTGCTCCCTTCCTCAGGCTCCATGTGGAGGTGCTGAGCTGGCTCAACTCCCGAGAGAGCTCCCTTTTTATTTCCTTTGCAATCCTGGTCACGATTCGGGATTCAGGCATTTGCATCGCGCAGCCTTAATTCTTGCCGCCGTTCTTTTCAGCAAAAATTCAACAGAGGGACAGGGTATATTTGAAATTCTGGTGGAACCAATGTTGACTTGATCAGGGAATTCTAGAAATTGAAAGTCTGAAAGCAGACAGATTAAGTCACAAATTACTTAAGGTTGCAAGAAAATAACAATGTACAGAAACAGAACATACGAGGAAGAAGACATAGAGTAAAACCGTCATCGTCCATTCAGCCAGAAATGGCCCTTGCAGCCCCACATGTGCAAATGAGATGCAAGGTTGGGGCAGTTGCTGCCTTTCAACCTCGACAGTGTTGTAGCAGCACTTCCGCAGGGGACTGGGTGACATTGGGGGTGGAGGGTACAATGGGTAAGAAAGTATTAAAGAAAAGTATTAGTTTAAAAAAAGAAGTAAAAGCACAATTTTAAATGAACTTAGATGCTTTGGCACTCCATAGCTGAGCATTGCAGAAAATAAGATTTAACATACCAATACAATGGCTGTGTCACTTAGACTAGCCGAAGCTATAAATAACTAGAAAACTCTGGCTCAAACGGTATTTAAATTTTTAATAAATTTTTTGCTTATACAATGTCTCACATAATGAAATTACAGGGGTAGGGTAGTACCCCGCCAAGGTGGAGCCATCAGAATTGCAGCTCTGCTGCCCTGGGATTCTCTGGGCTCCGCTCTCTACCCTAGACTGGCTTCATCCTCAGGATGAAGGCAAGGTGCCTGCGACAGTTCTAAGGCATCATGTTCTGATCCAACATCCAGAAGAAAAACAGGGCCAGATTTTCTGTTTATTTCCCCAGGGTTGAGGTAACCTTTCCTTGAAGCTTTCAGCAGACTTCCTCTTTCATCTCTTCTGGCAGGTTTAGATCACGTGCCCCTTCCGAAACCAATCGTCAATGGGAAGAATAGGATTATCACAACTGCTTGTCAAAGTGTGGCCCCCAGACTGTCAGCAGTGCTCGGGGACAATGCAAACTACTGGGACCAGCTCCAGACTTACTGAATCAGAATCACCAGAGCTGGTGCACAGCAGTCTGTGTTTCAACAAGAATCCAGGGGATCTGGATGCACTAAAGTTTGTGAACCACTGACGTGCACTAAGGTGGAGCGGGTGTTGGATTTGCAGCCACAATGACCAGGACACTGGTCAAAGGATCAGCAGCTGAGGCAGACCACCACATTAAGGTGACCAGCAGTTCCAGTCACCTGGCCTTTTTGAGTGTTTGCTGTGTCCCGACATTCTTTTTTACCCTCACTATACCCTTTCGATTTTCCTAGTGACGCTGTCGGTTTCACTGTCTCCGTGCTACCGATGAGGAAACGGAAATGGAAGCTCAGACAATCGTGTTAACTCACCCAATTTTACGACACAAAGTCAAGATTTGAACTTGGGTTTTCTGATTCTAAATCTAGCTTTCATTCTAATTTGCCAGAGCTAAAGGATGCAGGCTGCTCTAGCCCATCCCTCTACATTCTATGGAGGCTCTAAATTACTTGATATTCACATTTAAATGAAAATTAACCAGAGAAATAGCCTCAAGTCTACAGTCTGTCTTGGGTTCTGGAATTCTAAGGAATGCCCCAGGTTGTGAGGCCTCTCTGAGGGTTCGTAATGGCTTCTTAGGGTCCAGAGTCAACAGCCCAGAAATACACAGAAACTTTTTTTTTCCTTTCAGGCATGGAAGGGAAACCCCAGTCCCAACACAGAAATCTGAAAACCACTACTCAGCTTTCTGCTACTCTGGCTGTCATTACCTCTCTGAGTAACAAAGGGGCTTGTATGTGAAGGGCACATGGGGCAGGCACAAAATGGGCAACAGAACTGAGATTCCTATGTTGAGCCAGGACCCTGGAAGGGCTATATTCTCTGAGAACAGTGAACTAGAAAAAATTCCACCCAGAGAGGGAGGCAACAGGAACTTTATCTCTGGCAGAACTCTCAGGGAAAAAAATCTCCCCTGATAATTTGTAACCGCGGGCCTGCCTCATGTAGGTTTAATATAAGGATTTATACTCCCTGCAAGGGCAGGTAACTCCAAACAGAGAAACTAACATAAAAATTGGCATCCAGATTGTCACCGCCCCTGAGGTCTTGGCTGATGAAAGAAAGCCTCTTTGAAAAGATGCATCCTTAACTCAGGCCACACAGGGCTCTCACGGATAACAGGAGCTTGCCACCCCAAATCACAGATCCTGAAGGAACATGCCACCACGGCCAAAGTCAGCAGACATAACAAATATGAATTTCACATACCAGAATTATCAGGACAGCAGACACTGAATTATTTTTTAAAAATAAAAGACGGAACTTAACATATGGGAAAGGAACAAAATACCATTTTTTAAAAAACCATGCAGATACTAAAAAGATATACAAAAGGAAATTCTTCAACTCCTATCATTCTTGGCAATAAATGTATGATCTCAGTGAGCAATCAGCCTGGGCTGGAACAGAAGTTGTCAGAGAAGCTAAGAAAATGCAAGGTTACTCTCATTGCTCCATAAAGCGTTTTATAATCTGGGTATCTACGCAGGGAATCCCCCAAATGCCCTGCCCTCAACGGTATCCAGCGCCCAGCCCTCCACAGCATAGAGACCTGTGCCTGTCTCCTGACGAAATGCGGTGAGAACCTGAACAACAGGTAAATGACTGGTGATGGTATTTTTGAGAGTAAGGAGGAAACATTTGAAGAAGAGCTTTGTGAAATTTCTTGCTCTGCTAATCCTCTTTGTCATAGTTTCACCTTTATTTTATAGTTTTTCACAACAAAGGCCAACATTTCAGAAATCACCATTTTGAGTTCAATCTGAGTCTTGTCGGTCAAACTTATTATAGCTTTTTGCTCTGACTCCCTAAGTGAGGAGTGTTTCCTTGAAAATTTATTTCTAATAACTTGCAGAAATATAGAGGGAAAATGCAAGGTGCAGAGTGCCATCAATCTTCACGAAATAAAGACTCAGTTCCCACGTCGGAGCACTGCTGCACCACATAAAACGACAGTGAATGCCCCACGCTTGTGCCGGCCAGACGGAGCAGAAGCCTGAAACCCTGGGAGAGGCCTGCATGCATCATGAGGACGGCTGGAGAACACAGGGATCGCATCAAATCCTGCTCGTCAAATTTGATGTTTCTTAATCCATTCTTGGGTAAGAAAAGGCTGCTCCTTCAGATTCCTCTCTGTGTGTCCAGCATGGGTGAACCACCTGGCCAAACTCAACACCAAAAGAAATGCGAAGAGCAACTTAACCCTTGCCTGACCCTGCCTCGGGGTGAACAAACAAACACCTGGTTTAAACAGAAGCTTGGAGGAGGCGGTGATCCCCATGCCAGGGAGAAGTCCTCACGCCCACCAACAGCCACCTCCCTTCCACACAAGTCAGGGACAGAGCTCACTGCCCATGGAACCGCCCTTCGCTGCTTGGGAGGAGGGCAGGGAAGCACTCCCGGCCCTACACAAACACCAGTCACCTTCTTCAGTTATGAAATAGGGTTCTGTCACTTGTCTGAACGTAAGCTACATAAAGGCAAAGAGGTTCTCTTCTCTTAGAAAGTCAGAGTTTATCTACCCATAACATGAAGGTCTCCTTTACTATAAACTTGGAGTTGAAGAGTCTACAAAGGGAATAAATACTTGAAGGCCAAAGCAATGTTGGCAAACCAGTGGAGCAGTGCCAGGGATTTCCTTCGTGGCTGGCATGGAAAGTAGAAAGTGACAGGTGACAGTTTTCCTACTCAGACACCTAAGGATTCAAAGAGGATATTTCAGCGCTGGCATTTCTCTAAAGAACACATTCCAAAGTTTCTGAGCAACCAGGTGAGTCTTATTTACATAATCATCATCCTGGGTTAGTTGTGGCCTTTCTAGTATTGCACCTGCCCTTGTCTTAAACACCCAACCACAAAAGCCTGGCAGAGAACTCTTCCCTTCCAGCAAATTCATCAGGTATTATTGAGTGCCCACATGTGCTTAGAGCTATGTGTTAAATCCTCAGGGGAACTAAGATGCTCAAGTCATAAAACCTCTCCTCATGAAGTGTATGGTTTATTTTAAAGAACACAATTTTTTTCAATTACAGTTTACTAGTTACTAATTATTTTGTACTAGTTTCAGGTGTCCAGCATAGTGGGTAGACAATCATGTACTTTATATAGTGGTCCCCTGATATTTCAAGTACCCACTTGGCACCACACATAGCAATTGCAATATTATTGACTCTATTCCCTGTGCTTTAATTTATATCCCTCTGACTATTCAGTAACTACCGCTTTGGTTTTGACACCTTGTCCCATTATGTGGGTTTACCGCTCCACCTACTTTGACGCGATCCTGCTTTGATGGTTCCTGCAGGAACAGCTAGGGCTCCTTTCTTGGCACCATGGCCCTGCCCCCACCTTGCCAGCCTGGCAGAAGAGGCAGAATATTCAGAAGTCTAAGGTGTGATCCCTGGGCCAGCAGCATCAGCACCATTGGAGAAGTTGTTAGAAATGCAAATTTTCAGACGCTACCCAGGGCTACAAAATCAGAAGATCTGGGACTCCATCTCAGCAATTTGTGTTTTAACAAGTTCTTCAGGCAATTGTAATGTATGCTCAAGATTGAGAAGCACTGGTCTAAACCACCTACTTTTTAAAAGCTCTCCTATCTGTCAACTGTCTTGCATTGTTTCCACTTTCCACCTATTGAAATTAAAGAAGTTTTGTTTTGTTTTGATAGTGAGTTATGACAATTTTGGCTGCAAGTCACAGCAGACACTTAAAAACTAGCTTGAACAATGAGAACACTTACTAGCTCGTGTAACTGGAAAACTAGCAAAAGGGTAGGTTACACCAGCCCCAGCTCGGATTCCCCAGAATTCTATTAATTCTGCCCTCACCTGAGGGTTAACTTCACCCTCAGGCTGCTGGTGAGATGGTAACGGAGGTTCATTCTCCAGCCTGCACACAAGAGCAACTAGTGGAAGAGAGAGGGCTCACTTCTGGAAGCCCTCCCAAAGAAGAGTAAGGGAAAATTTTCCCACAGGTCTGTAGCACATCTTTCTTGTTTTATCACTGGTCCAAATTGCAGCACAAATTCACTCCTGAACCAATTACTGGCAGGAAGGATGGGATTGACCAATCAGGCCCATTGCTTCAACGGGGGGGTGGAGTCAGGGCCTGCCCCACAGGCACCCGCATCAGGCAGGGAGACAGTGGCTGCCGTGGTTCAGCTGGAGAGAAGGAAGGAAGGACCGGTAGGTGGACAACCCCAGTCAGCTCACTTCCAAGAACAAGCTCTTGCGAAGGGGAATCATCTGTTCTTGACATGGCAGTTAAAGCTAAACATCACCAGTCTGGCAACCAAGATCGCAAATCCGACCCTTTATCACTGAATAGCAGCAGTTAGTCTGGAATTAGATTGATCAAATCTCACAGGCAACCTCAGGAGTTCAGTGAAAAAGAAAAACTGTTTACATTTTGTTTCTCTCCCATCATTCTCCTTCTTCTCCCACCCCTAACAACATAATTTTCTCTTGAATAGCTGAGGTCTTTTGGCCATTTTCCTGTGATATGAATGTACATTCTAGAAAATTAATAACACATTTCACTCACAAATAATGTATCCTGGAGCTATTTCCATAGCTTACCAGATATTAACTAGAGCAGCAACTCCAGGCCAGGCACAGTGTTAAGCAAAGGCAATACAATGACAAGTAAGGGTGGGGCCTCATCCCCAGGACCCACAGTGCAATGGCACAGACACATGAACACAATGCAGGGCGCAGTGGGCAATAATGATGTAGCATGTACATGTGCTAGAGATGCCAAAGAAATGAACGCCATCTGAGATACCAGGGCCGGAGGTGATACTCCAGAAAGATTTTGCAAGGTAATTGGGGAGGAGGGTGAAATTTCTGGACAATCTTTGGAAGTCATTATAGGCAACATAGCATTTCATCTGTGTAACAAAGCAGTAGGCCTGCCCCACAGCAGGATGCTCCACCTCTGTGCAGAGGCTCAAGGGCTGTATCCATCTGTTTTGAGATATACTGAAAGTTACATGCTACAAATAATTAAGTACTAGAATATGCAAATAATTTACCACTTAATGAAAGAGACCAGGCTCAGGTTATCAGTATAATCATGCTACTATCATTTGCACTCTCATGTGCTTTCAGCAGCAGAAGAGAAAGGCAGTGGAGGTGCACTCGGCCCACTGGAGACAGAACATACCCCGGGCTCCCTGTGATTGTGTATATTGAGTATGAACAGGATCTGTCCTGAGGGTCTAGTGGGAAAGGTAAAGACAGCAGCTCTAGGTTAATACTGTTACTACTGAATTCCTGAAGTCAGCTCCTAACTTTTGCTAACCGAAGTCCCTGGAAAGGAAACCAGAGTGGCCCTGATTTACACCAGGATCCACTCTGTAATGAACAATGCTATTTAGCAGACACTTCAATTTCTTACATGTACAATTTGTTTTGCCCCACAACTTTCAACAGCCAGTGCCTTTTTCTTCCTTTTCTTTAGTTTTTAAGAATGGCAAATATAGAGCCTTTAATGTTTAAAATAGAGCTGCACTTGCAGGTCAGGCACTGCTACTCAGACTGAATCACAGAGCCCGAATTAAGAAGAATACTGTGAGTTGACTAGGAAAGCATGTTGCCTCTCATCCATGAAACTGCAAGGCCAGAGGCTGTGCTGTCAGGGTCCCGGTCCTGGACATCTATCTCCCTAATGTTACAACACACACTTGTCAGACTCTTCTGGAATCCTAAATCTGTAAGAGTTTGGAAAAAGGACTCATGGACATGGACAACAGTGTGGTGATTGCTGGGGAGAGAGGGTTGTAAGGGGACTAAGTGGTAATGGAACAAGAATACAAAAATGATAAATAAAAAAAGAAAAATGATAACAGAAAATAAATAAAATAAAACATTTGCCTCGAGCAAGCGAAGAGTGTATCCCTTATGAGCAGCACTCAATGCCTCACAATCGCTCGTTAAGTTTTATCGGTGATAACAGCAGAAATTGACCTTGCAAGAAGGGCATCGGAAAAACCCCTGAAAGCCTAGTATCAAATGGCTTCCAGTTTCATGTATTGCTCAAATCTCACCTCACTGAATGTTACAGTGCCAGTTGTCAATTTCCTACTTGAAAAAGCAGACTCCATGCACTTGTGTTCAGAATAATCATTAACATGACCCTGTGATGAGAGAGCTAGATGATTATTATTGGTTTTAAATGTGCAATAATTTAAGCCTAGGACACCTGACTGACTGTAGATATTTTTACATGATTTCTTTTCTACTTAAAAAATCATTCTTTCCATTTAATTTCCACACCTAGTACTATTATTTATCTTCTTAATATTATATCTTATTCATATTTCATATATTGGTCTTTGCCAGTTAGAGTTGGAACAAATAACTTTAAATACAGGACAAATCTTGAATGTTTATAAATATATCTATTTCTTTACAGGAAGAGCACTTTCTTCTTTTTTTATCATTATTGGTCATGTCCAGAAATAGTAACAGCCAAGAAGATTAGAACCAGTATTTGTCTATAAATCTCTCACTGCTACAATTTTTCTTTTGAGTTTTCTGAATTTAATTTTTCCTTAAATTTTAACTTTTAAGTTTTCATTTTGATTTACAAAGGAGTTGCAAAGCAGTACAAGGAATTTCAGTAAACTCTTCACTTAGCTTCCCCAAATGTCAACATCTTATACAACCACAGAAAATTTATCAAAACCAAAAAATAAACATCTTACAATATTAACTAATCTCTGCACCTGATACAAATTTTTGCAATTTTTCCTTTTTCCTGTCTAGATTCTAGTTCAGGATCACACAAGCATTTGTTTATCATGTCTCTTCCAGTCTCAGGAAAAGACATGGGAATTCACCAAATGAGTGTGAAACTACTGAGCAACAAATAAAGACAAAGCAGAAGGAGAGAAAATAGCTTACCATTGGAAATAAAAAATACTGTACAACACAAATAAAGTCAAGGATAAATGAAAACAGATTTTATGCATGAATAAGATTCTGCAGCAGATGAAAATGACTTCCCAGTAAAGCCGGCTGTTTTTGACAGCCCTGAAACTCAGGCTTGACTGGCGAGGAAGATTACTGTATTTTGCCATGTATAATGCACACTTTTTTGCCCAAATTCTTTAGGGAAAAATAAGGATGTGCATTATACATGGGAATAATGATTGCATACCATGGGTATAATAATGGGTCTAATAATCCTGCATATGAGGGGCACAAGAACAGGTGTGCATTATACACGGCAAAATGCAGAACCTTCACTGATGATAAAACTGCAGTTGCACTTTCCAAGAGCAGTAAAACACCAAGTGTTATAGTGTTGAATCATATCATGGCCTTACTATCAGAGAAAAGTTAACAAGCTAATTAAGTCACCTCTTTGATATAAGGCAAAAAATTATCAGAGATTGTTAAATTGTACATAAGGAAGTAATCTGAGGATGAATGACTCACTTTTGAAAAGGAAACCTGCTAGTCTTTTTTATTCTATAAAATGGTATAATGAAGAGATTTCCCCTTTAGCCATGCTGAGTACAGAATTCAAATTTACTGAATCACTTCCCAACGACATTAGGAAACAACAATGAGTCTTTCCCGCCCTAATGTCTCAACCCCTCGAAACAAATGTTGGGGGAGAACTGGCATGATAGGCTTTTGTGAAATTAAAATAAGATAACAGAATGAGAATAGAGGGAAACAATGTACATTGAGTGTCAAAAATTTCATTAAATTAAAACATTTATTTCTCAAAACTACACTATAAAGTGATATTTCACTTCATTTTCAGAATTGAAGAAAATATGGCTCAGAAAGGTGACCCAGCTTCCCCCAGGAGGACACAACTGTTATCAATAGAACATGGATTTTGATCCAAGTGTGACTCCAAAATGAATTTCTTTGTCCCATCATGGGTCCGGGATCTTGATAGAGTCTCCCATTGCCCTTCCTGATGTTTGTTGCTACTGCCATGTCTTCCTACATTTTCCTCATTCTTTCTTCCTTGATTCATTGGAACACAAAACTTGCATGTCTTCATATCCCCTGAACCACTGCCCTTTTACTTTCTGTTGGTTAGTGTCCTACTGGACCTGGGTTGCTCCTCCACCTTCAGATTCTATGGAATACCTGAAGGTGCAGATCTTTCTTGCAACTCTCCTGGAGGAGACTTCAGGACACCTGCCTGCTGAGTGAACTGCTCCTCATTGTCAAGTACTAGCAAATGCAATGCTTTGCATCACATATCTTAACATTTTTTATTTGCTTCATTTCCTTTTTACTGTCAATCCTCACCACCTAGATATGCATCTTCAAGTAAAGCACCTGAATTCTTGCCTTGGGCTCTGCTTTCTAGAAAAACTATGCAAAGACTCATCTTGGCCTTACACTGTTAAGGATTTTTACTCAGTGTTGCATTGAATTTTTAATAGACTTTATACTAGAGCAGTTTTAGGTTCACAGCAACATTGAGCTCAAAGTACGGCAATTTCCTGCGCACTCCCTGCTCTATATATGTACAATCTCCTCACTATCAAAATCTTGCACCACAGTAGTACATTTATTACAATGAATGAATCTACACTGCCACGTCATCACTCAACACCCATAGTTTACGTTAGGGTTCACTCTTGACGGTATACATTGTTTGGGCTTTGACAAACATATAATGGCATGTATCCACCATTATAGTACGTATCATATAGAGTAGTTTCACTGCCCTAAAAATACTCTGCGCTCCACTGATATATCCCTCTCTCACCCCTAACATTTG
This sequence comes from Macrotus californicus, assembly GCA_007922815.1. Classification (NCBI taxonomy): domain Eukaryota; kingdom Metazoa; phylum Chordata; class Mammalia; order Chiroptera; family Phyllostomidae; genus Macrotus; species Macrotus californicus. The sequence goes on along the minus strand of VMDR010023532.1, from coordinate 174 downwards.
GCAACCACTGATCCTTTTACTGTCCCCATAGTTTTGCTTCTTCCAGCACGTCATATAGTTGGAATCATACATGTGAGTCTTTTCAAATAGACCTCTTTCACTTTGTAATTTAAGGTTCCTCATGATTTTTCATAGCTTGATACCTCATTTCTTTTTAGTACTAAATAACATTCC
>VMDR010023531.1:0-15543 GCA_007922815.1 Macrotus californicus | reverse complement strand
TTGGTTTGGGGCATGTCACCAGCATTATAGGCCAAGGGGCCTGGGAAGATCCAAGTCCACATATATATCAGGTAATAGACATACAGACCTTGGTCCTCGGTTTAGACCCTGAAGCACTTCATAATGTGTCTCCAGCCTCTCTTGGTCATGGTCTGGGAGCTCCTGAATGTAAGCCTGTCAAATCCAACCAGGCTGTAAATTCTGAAAGGGCCCTGTGACTGGGCTTCCATCCGAGCTACAGTCCACAAACAGTCTGTCTGGCACAGAGACGAGGCAGGAGAAAATTCTGTCTGTAACCCAGGAAATCCTTGAAAGGAGGTCCTGGTACTAGATATCAGCCCCTTCCCACCCACAGTCTCTAAGCAGGCCTCCTGCACAAGGACCAGCCCTATCTCCAGAGCCAGGCCTTCAGACTGAACCCTTGGCTGTAGAACATGAAACAGTCCCGAGATTTGGTTCTAGCTCCTCTCAGCCATGGTACTACCCACCCAGGGACCCATCCAGTGACCAGACAGGAGCCCTCCCAGGGTCCTGGTGGGAGCCACATCCACCTTAACAATTGTTAATATGCCCACTGGCTAAGGACCCAGCTAGAAATGATAGGCAGAAAAAAACACCCTATTGAACAAGGTATGGAGTACAATTCCATCCAACTAGGCACCATAAAGGATCCATGGCTGCCCAAGCTTCTGGTAACATGCGCTCCAATCATGGACCCACTGCTGACCCAGGGGCAGTTACAAACTGTCTCAAGCCAGCTCAACTGTCACTCTAGAAGTACAGGTAATAGCATCAGCCCAGGGAACAGTTAGGAGAACGCCTTTATCTATTAAAACCAGCCTGTAAAGACTAAAAGAGGTATTTGTTCCTTTAAATGCAGAGACAGCAATGCAAAGCTGCATGAACACTGAAAACCTTACCATTTAAATGAGACCTGGAGTGGTTACACTTATATAAGATTAAATAGACTTTAGTCAAAATGCATCCCAAGAGGCAAAAAAGATGATAATATAGTGTTCATGGAGTCAATTCAAAGATGCAGATATATATGCACACGACATTGCTGCATTTGCCCTGGCTGGTTGTAGCTCAGTGGATTGAGCACGGGCTGCAAACCAAAGGGTCGCAGGTTTCATTCCCAGTCAGGGCACATGCCTGGGTTGCGGGCCACACCCCAGTAGGGGGCGTGTGAGAGGCAACCACACATTGATGTTTCTCTCTCTCTCTTTCTCCTTCCCTTCTCCTCTCTCTAAAAATAAATAAAGAAAATCTTTAAAAATATATATATATATTAATATATGTTGTTACTTCGTTAAGCAGAATAAACATGTGCTCTTCAGCAACTGTTTAACATATAAAGGAACCTATTTCTTTAACTGTTGCATTTTGCAGGATATTTATTTCTGTCCCACAGCATTCAACTGCCATGCAGTTAACCTTACACAGGTTATTTAATAGGTACATATAAGAAGTGTCTTGAGTGTAGAAATCATCCTTATTGTTGATCTGGTATAAGGATTAGTGTTCCAAGTGTAAATACAAGAAGAGCAATGTTTTTCTCCCAGTAAAAATGATCACATTCAGTCTATTCTTGTTACATAATGGATCCTCTCTGGCCTGCTCTTGTTATTTCATTTAATGAAGTTACTCTCCTTAACACCTGCAAATGAACAAAAGGATTGAAAAAAGTTGTTATGCTAGGTAGAAGAGCAGAAAAAGCCTATCACCAGGTAACCTCTTGCTACGCTAGAAAAAAAAAAAGATGAATAAAAGTGCCACTCTGTATCTCCACAGCTCTCCACCCTACTATGGACTTAATCAGTGTGTCTCCCTAAAATTCATATGGTGAAATCCAAACCCTCAGTGTGGCTGTATTTGGAAATGGGCATCTAAAAAGTAATTAATGTTAAATTAGGTCATAAGAGTAGGGCTCTTATCCGATAGAATGGGTGTCTTTTTAAGTATAAATGCCAGAGAGCTCACTTGCTCTTTCTCTCTCTCTCCCCACACACAGAGGTAGTGTGAGCACACAGGGAATTGTGGCCATTTACAACCCAAGGGGTGAGGCCTGTTAAAGATAAATTATTCATGACACTTGTTCAAAACAGCGAGGCAAGCTTTATTCATGGGGTACTACTGCCATAGTTGAAGGGACCACTACAATGGAATTTTGCAAAGGACAAAAAGGATTGAATTCAATTCCAAATAGAGCATGCATGAGTGGTGTGGGTCAGAGGATGAAAATTACTAAAATAAAACATCAGGGGAAGGAAGTAGGGGCTAAATTGATCTAACGAGATTCTCGCTGAGAGTTGGCCAAGTGACCTGGGGAATGGTCAAGGATAAGGAACCTAACTGGTTGTGGAGGGTGATTAGATGAGGAGGGGGTGGTAGTTTCTGGTTAAACTGACTTAAGATTCTTGTTAAAATCAAACAGTGAAGAGATGAACATGAAAGATCAGAGGTAGCCCTAACTGAAAGAGTTCAGGGAAGCCTGACTATCCCTGAACTATCCCAGGGAAGAATTGGATCCAGGAGATAATCTTTGTCAGTTCTCATCAGATATCTTGATCTTGGAATTCCAGTGCCCAGATGTGTGAGAAAATGCACTTTTTAAAGCCACCCAGTCTGTGGCATTTTGTCATGGTGGCCGAAGAACACTAATACGTGGCTTTTAATCTGTGTTTTGTTAGATTTTCCTACCAGTTTAACCCTCACATTATAACTCTAACACAATGTCTGGTTTTACTTCTTTACCAAGAAATTTACTTTTCTACCATGTATGTAAGATTCAAATTGTGTAAAATTTTCCAGAAAACAACCAATTCTATTCAGAGGACTTTGTACTCAGCAAGATTGAAGCAAGTCACCAAAAGAAAAATGAGCCCCTCCTTGTAGAACTACTTGTGGAGAAACAGGTGAACACTTCAGATGGAGGAGTGAGAAGTGAACATGATATGGTGGAGTCATGCATTCTGCTGTTTTGGATTGCACGCTCTAAAATCATTTAGACTCCCCCTCCCCTTGAAAACATAGATGCAATAGTCAAATGATAATCCAAGAATACTAGTGTGAGTGTATCCTTTATATCTTATTCATCCAGTGACATACAGAGAACAAAACCATGAATCTATGCTAATTTATGACTCAGGGTGATGGGTAGAAAGAATTAATGATTGATTCCAGGATTCGTATTCCTGCACTACACATCTAAATGTAAAATCTTTGGTTAAGGGAATGATCAATGATTAATTGGATTGACTTACATGCATAACAGGGGGAGAGTGAAACTGGGATAATTTGTTCCTGACACAGGGGCAGATGTCATTAACTCAAGGTTGCTACCCTTTATAAGTGCGCCTGTGCAGAGAGGCCATTGAAAATCTAATAGATCTTTACTATGAATAAAAAACAGAGACTGTAGTGAATCTAAGTAGCACTTAAGGTGCCGATATTTGTGCCTGAGAATAAATACATGGCCTCGAATGAGAGCAGAGAGTGAGTAAAGCATGTTTCATAGGTACAGATTTTTTTTTTGTTTTCTTTAGAAATGCTTTATTGTCCCTCTCTGTCTTGAACATTTTGTCATTTAAGTAAAATTTTTGCACATGTCTTGTCAGTCAATTCGGCACTGTCTAGAACACCTCCTTGGCTAATAGGCAATCGTTTTTCAGCTCTGAAGAGTCAGAGCTCCAAGCATTGTACAGCCCGGGCTAGGGCTCTGCAAACCAACAGGGAACAACAGAAGACTATTGAAATAAGATGGCAAGGAGCACGACCTACCACTCCAGACTGCGCAGGGTTCCTGTCAGTGTTGCCCCAGCAGTGGCCCTCCAGCATAGTAGCTGCAGTTGTCGCTGCTGGTCTTCAGCTTCTTGTGGCCGGCTCAGAAGGGTCTCCAGGCAGGCCCCTCAGATGTTTTAGTGGTTGTGAGAGACCCAGCTCCTCGGCACCTTATCATGAGGTCCCTTCTCTCTGTTCCCCTCGTTTAGAGCTTGACCAACTTTTTATTAAAAGCCCATATGGTAAATATTTTGAGTTCTGAAGGCCAAGATGTAAAATTGACAATAGCATGTAGGTCCTTATGTAAAAGTTTTAAATGTAAAAAGTCAGTTTTAGTTTGCTTTCAAGAGCAGGTTGTAGGTTGGATTTGGCCCACAGGCCATAGTTTGCTAAGCCTTACCCTAGTCCTGGCAGTTTAGCTGTCTCCTGCATTTATTATTTGAGTTCTGTCTTAGTTTTTCTTTTCTTTTTATTGATTTTCTTTCCCTTTCTTTTTTCTAGGCTTGTCAAGGCCTATCAAACCAATTCTTTACACCAAATTCTGTTTGTTGAAATACCTTGAGCATATCTGTTTTCTTGTCCAACCTTTGAAACATCACACTGATAAACTTGACTTTATATTACCACTCATGTGCCCGAGAATACCAGGGGTCCTGAGAAAAAGGAAATGTAAGAGGGAGAACATATAAAATTTCATTGTAGGAAACAAAGTAAATAGAAAAAATACTTATTTTAGTTTTAATGAATAGTAATATAGAACTAATAAATAGAAATCTGTCTTATCTTTGCCTTACAGGAAAAAAGGAAAAGGATAATAAATTATTACACTGGAAAACTAGAAAAATGTTTCTTTGATAGCCAGTATTTTCTCTGTGTTGACAGATGAAGAGATCTTAGATGACGTTTTGATGCTTGAGTCACAGGTTGTTGACAACAGGGTCTGAGAGAAAATCAGGGAGAAAAAAGGTATAAATAATTGAAAATCACCTTGTGTAATCTTGAAACTGGATTAAGATGAATAGAACATAGACATAACTTTCATATCAAATTAAAAAAGTAGCAAATGTGTATGTAATATAATTGATAAATTTTAAATAACTGCTCTAAATTTTCAAGTCTAAAGTTTTATAAATGAAAATATAAAAACTCATAACTAAATATCTGCCTTGAATTTGAGGAGTAGGTTATTACCTATAAGATTGTTTTAAAAAGTGACACTGGGATATTTTCAAAATTGTTGCAGTATACACACACACACACACACACACACACACATATATGAATAAAATGAAGTTTAAGTAATTAGGGTAAAAACCTGCATTATAGCCTTCAAGTAAAAGCAAAATTCCAAAAATTCATTTCACAAAACCAAGTTTTTTGTTCAGCTTAAGAGTCAAGTGAAGTGACAGTATAACATTAATTTAACATTCTACCTAATATAATGGAAATGTCATTACTTCCAATTAATTACATCGGACAATCATGTAAAGGAGATAAATATCCACCATCATTCAAGCTATTTGGAGAGACATGGACACGGTGAAAAGAAAGCTTATTGGGATGGTACATTGAGTTGGCAGTTCTACCTTTTATCTGCAGATAATGCCTTTGAATACTGTAGAGAGAGCTTCCTAGACATAATGCACACTTTCTCTCGGCCTGGAAAATGTCAGCCACTTTAGCTTCAAATACTTCAAAGTACAATTAGACTCAATGATGTGGAGCCATCTATTGTTGTAGTACATAATAAAATGAAAATAGGTAAGTCCTACAGGTTCATGTTAATCCAAATTGAAATCACCATGTTCCAAACAAGAGTATTGTTTTCCACTGGATGGAGTAGAAAATATATTATTGACCTGTATATTTTTTAAAAAAATTATTATAACATATTGACTCATCTTTTCAGCCACCTTTATGAAACTGTAGCAATAGTGCGTATTAGTTTGCTAGGTCTGTTGTAACAGAATATCACAAACTGGCTTCTTAAACAACTGAAATTTGTTGTCTCAGTGTTCTGGACTCTAGAAGTCTGAAAGCAAGGGGTGCCGGTGGGTTTGGTTCCTTCTGAGTGCTGCGAAAGATCTGTTCCAGGTCTTCTTGGCTTATAGGTTACTGGCATTAGCCTCAATCTGCGGCTGCGTCCACATTTCCCCCTTTTATAAATACACCATGCTCATATTGGTTAGGGGCCCACCCTTATTCCAGTATGATCTCAGCTAAATATATCTGTGTCAACCCTATTTCCAAATATGCTCACATTCTGAGGAAGTGTGGATTAAAATTTCCAATATAAAACAAAAATTGGAGAGAAACCAATTTAACTCATAGCATACTGTCTGGTATAGTATATTAAATATGATGGATCACAAAATAGATGAGCATCAACAAGATCACACCCTACCTGTGGTGAATACAAATCTCCTGTATTGGGGGCTGTTAGTTACAAGTGTTCACATGTTCCCTACGATGATCATAATGGTTTAATAATATTAAAGTAGTTGATGAAACGGTAGAGGTGGAGGAGAGAGTGACATCAATGATGAATGGGAAATAAATAAAATGACAGCCCTACAACATAATGTGCTGATAATGTAGCAGCAGCAGGAAGTGTGCTTTGCTAAATTCTCTACACCTGAGGCTACAAAATTATGTTTTATGGTGGCATTAATATGTCCACATTATCCTTAGTGTCCCGAGTGATGCCCCTTTGCCAACCATCATCAAAACATGCAAGAACCAATTTAATAAAGGCTGGCTAAACAAAAGACATATTTTCAATTATATTCCAAATGGTCCTAGTGATTGTAAATAGATGCTCTGGAAGAGAAGTTCAAAGCTAATCTTTTAAAAATAGCTTCTCTGAAGCTGAACCACTATTTTAAAAGCCTCTAGCTACTTAGTGTTTCATAATGAGAAAAATGATGGACCCAAGATACCTTTCTCTTTAACAAATCAATAATGTTTTAAAAAATCAACACCCATGACTTATGAAGGTGGCTGATTCAATACCAGTCTGTGCCTTAAAAACCACATTAAGTATTTATATTTTACAATTGCATATAAATCGTTGTGATTTGGCAGTGTATTCTTATTAAAAGTTCATTTGTGAAAATTGTATGCTGCTATCTTTTCTGCTCCTACAACACTCTGGGGAAGAGCTTTTGTGTTTCCTGGAAGAGATATGTATATAAATCGCCTTTAAAAAAATAAATCATTGAGAAAACGCACCTTAGAAACTTAAGTGCATATTGATGTACACAAATTGCAAAGTTATAAAATAGAAAATTAATGCTAATTTCATACATAAAATTAAGAATTGTTCTTAGTGTTCCTAAAAATTTAAAATTAAAAAATAAAACTTGCTGGATGAATCCTTGAGGAAAAAAATAGGAATTTACATGCAGAATATGGGTCATTAAAATCAGGTCATTTTCATCATTCCTTCTAGCTATGGGTCCATGAACATAATGAATAGAATCATCATTTTTAAAGGAAGCAAAGAAAATGTATCCTTTAAAAACAGCCTATTTTGGGGAAATGCATTCAGTAGTTAAACGACATAAAATGAGGACCTGTTACTGCAAATATCACTGAGACATTAAAGATAGTCACAAATAAATTCCTAATACTGCACAAGTCACTATGATCCAAACAAAAGGTGTTGTCATTCTTTGAGGCATAACAACCATTAAAAACCAAATTTCCCTGGAAAATTTGAGACAATATGATAACATAGGTATTAATCATAGCAATGATTATAACTGAATATAAAAATTAAGTAAATAAAAATCTATATATTTTTTCCGAATGTGAGAGAAGCAATTCACCACCCACTCAAGATCACTATTATACCAAGTTCTTACAGTGAAATTTGGTAACTAAAGGAAAAGAAATATGCATGTAAGTATTTAGCTTGTTTCGCTAGAAGAAACTATAACTTAGTCCCACTTGAAACCAAGCCCTTTTCCCCCTTTTCTTTCTCTCTCTCCCTCTTTTTTCACTCCTGCTCCCCTCCCTCCTTTCTTTTTCCTTCCCCTCTTCCTTCTCCTCCTTTCTCCTTCTCCTTCTCCTTCCCCTCCCCCTCCTCCTTCTTCTTCTTTCTCTTGCATTTGTTCAAGTTTTTGTTCAAAAGCAGCTGTCCAAAGTAATTTGGCATTTATGTAATAAATAAGGTTAACTTGATGCGCAGGCTTCTTTTCTTCTGTGGTGGGTTTTTTTCAGTGGGCTCCTGAGCCGCTGGCTGGGTTCTTGGTGGCTGCAGACCTTTTCTCCCCCCCACCCCCCCCAAGGCTTCTTCTCTGCTTTGTAATGCCAACGGCCTTCTTTCTCTCTTCCCTACTGCAGGTTTCTTGCCTGGAACCTCCTTCTTAACCTGAATTGGCTTCTAGTGCTGCTGCTGCTTCACCCACCTGGAGGCTGTGGTTCTTGACCTCGTGAAGAATGATCTAGGCACATGAGTTTAGCTTCCACATGATTCTTGGGTTTTTCAGTGAATTTTCTGCCTGGACTCTGATGAGTCCTCTTGTGTGGTATTCAGTGGACTCTTTAAATCTCTGGACTTTTCAAGATTCTTCTGAGGTCTGTATCTAGTGCGTGGGAAGGTTTTAGTTACTCCCGAGGGAAGCAGCTTTATGCCAAGTCTGTATAGGTCATCTAACTTGTGGAAAGCACTTTCAGTCCAAAGGCAGGAATGGCCCATACGCCCCCAGGAGCAAGTTTTGAAATATCCAGTTTGCTTACATTACTCAGAATAATGTCAGGGATGTGTCTGAAGGCTTTGGTGATACCATTTTTCTCATTATAGACGATGCAAAGTCCCCTGTGCTGCCTACAAGGATGTCTGCTCATTTTGCCCTTGCCAGCTCTCATTTGCTGAGAGGCATAGACATTTTGATATCATTCTAGAACTTAAGTTTCCTAAAAACCAAACCAGCCTGTTTGGCTCTTTTGTAGACTTCAACTCTATCTTCAGCCACCTAAAGTAGTTCAGGAACTTCCTCAGTATGATGATCTTTAGACTTGACCAGTGCTGGCATGGCCAAGGCAGCCGGGCAGAGCCCATGATACATTGCTGCCATGTTGAGTTCACTCTGCAGTGCCAATGGCATTAAGTTTTGTTTGGTGCAAACATCTGGTCCCCAAAACACATATTTCCCCAACCACCCTGGCCAGAACAATGAGTCCCACCACCTTGAATTCTGGGAACTGGAGCCACAGTTCTGCCAGCACCCCAGGACTCGGCCATGCTTTGATGACCTGGCAATTCACTGACAGCATAAGAGTGTAAATTGATTTTGTGTAAGTGGGTGTGAGCAAAAAGCTCACAATATCTGCTTGAACCTGAGCTTTGAATATAGAAGGTGAAGTGATAACTTTGCCAGATAATTCTTTCTTTTTGGAGCACATTGATGTCAGGGCTCCAGCACATGCCATGGGTTGGAGAGGAAAGGGGTACAATCCTCTCATCCTGGGGCTCCATGGGAAAGAGAACCCACTTTCTTTTTGTACTTAACATGAGAATGCCAGGTAATAATTGAAAAAAATGATAGTTTAAAATGACCCTTTAACTCTGAGATAATGGATTCAAACAAGATGCTAAAACTAAAATTTGAAAAGGCGATATGGACTGGCTAATTCAGTGTGCTGGAGTATCGTTGTTACTTTACTTGGTAATCATAAAGTAAAAAGAGTACCTTCGCAGTAAAAACATCTAGAGGTTACGGTCATAACTGGGTGATTCAATGTCACAGGATGAAGTGGGGACATCTGACATTCGAGGCAACATGGTACAATAAAGCAGCATCAAGAACTGCAGCACACTCTGTGGAACCTGCTTGTGAAAATTTCAATTTGAGTCTATTTCAAGACATTAGAAGTGACTTTGAATTTGTTTGTGATTGATTTATTTTAATTTCTTTTTGAGTGAATATTTGAGCTGGTAGATGACAGACTGTAGAGTTAATCTGATGTATGGGCAGAATGTGTGGGTGCGTACATGTGTGAGAGAGACAGAAAACAGGTGTACACGTACACAGACACAGAAATCACCTTAGTCAAAAAAATTCCAAATTAGGAAAAAAAAACGATTTTCAGGAGGTGAAACATGGCCAGTGTGTGGTTCTAGAAAAAAAGCATATGAGGAAAACGGCAAGGTAAGCCTCTTGAAGAAGGCAAAGCAGAGCCTATAGATCAAAGAATGACTTTAACACCATGTTGCAAATCACTCTAACTGCAGTGTGAAAAACAGAACGCTAAATTAAATTCAGGGTCCGTGTTTATATGAAGCATGTTTCTTTATTCCGATAGCTTGTGGTTGTGGCACAGCCTTCTGGCTGGGTGAAAAGTCGTGCTCCAGGATGAGTTGTCTGCTATTTCTAACAATTAGCAAACCCTGGGAGGGACGGTCTCTGTAGTGTCAGCCAGGCCAAGATCCATGGCTGTCTGGATTCTCTGGTCGAGTTTGCTGGAGATGGCTGGGACTGGGTACTGCGTTTGGTAGTAAACAGGGCTATGAAATCGGTTCCCTGAACTGGCAGGGCATCAGGATAATGTCCAGGGCCTGCCCAGCTCATGTTTGAAGACCCAAGTCAGGCTAGAGCATGCACTGAATTCCCTGGTCAGGTGAGGCCATGGATTTCAATGGGGAAGGCCACAGACCATGCTCTCTGTTTAAGCGCCCCTGTGCATGGGCTATGCAATTTCCCATACGCTCTGCAGTGGGCGAAGCAGCTCTAAAGCGGATAAACTATTTTGTTGTCTTAAGTCAGGCTGACCCGCACTCCAAGTCCCCTGACTAAACAGGGCCACCATCTTTGCTCTGCAGTCCATTGGCTCTGATTGTCCAGTTTTCTGTTGGGGGTGCTGCTGGGACATACAGCCACCAGGAGCTGTTGCCCTCCCCTTGGGGTATGATGTAGCTCCCTTAGCTTTGCAGGAGTGGGAGGGCCAGCTACAGGCTACTCTTAATTTTTCTCAATTTCCGAAACAGGCTCCCTGGTTAGGAGGGTCCAGGAGCTACTTCCTGAGCCTTGGCTGTGAATTAATCCCTTTCTTGTATATAGCACAGGAATGCTTCACACCTGGCCCTGGCTTTGCTCTGGGGGCCATCATCTCTTCCTGCCTGTCTCTCAGTGTGAGCAATGCTAGGCTGCACTGATTCCAGGAGTTATCATGAGCCTCTCTGGTCAAATGGGGCTGGAATACACTCTCTATAGTAGATGGGCTCATTTTCAGCTCCTTGCCGGGTGCGGGTTTGAGGGCCAGCAATACTCCTTCTTTGAGGACCCAAATCAAGCAGTTCTGCACCCTGTTGAGTCCCAATTCAGAGTGTGCCACCAACTTTGTTGTACAGATTAGCAAAGCTGCTGGTTCAAATTACCACTGGAGCACTGAAGGTCTGAACTTGCTCTGCCAAGATTTATGGGCTGGGTGTCACAAGCCCCTATCCAGGTCTCCATCGATCAGATTCCCACTGATTGAGCCCCACAAATTCCCCTACAATACTTGTGGTACAATATTAGGGTAGGGGTTCCCACAAAGTGACCACAATGCTGGGGGTCCTGGGGGGTCACTCCCCCAAGTTCTTTTTCCTCACTGGAGGAACCAAAGGCCCAGAGGAGCCTTACCAAGTGGTGCTGTGCTGGCCTGGGAGAAGAGTGAAGAGGCCAAAGTGCAACGGCCTTTGTTCCCCTTCTATTGCAGTCTGTCATGGTCTCCGTGGGACAGAGGGTGCTTCTGCCTCACTTCCTATGGAAAGCAGGACCAATAAATTGGCATCAGACCGATCAAGATGGCATAACGTATATAAAACAAAGTGGAGTCACTTATGTCAACCAAGATGGCTGTCAGTTCTTGACTTTGGTTCAAGAGAGAAACTACCTAAGTCAAAGCAGACAGATCTGGCAAGGAGACACACCTAAGATTTCTGCACATGTCATCAGAACAGCCCTGTCTGCAGAGCAGGACCACCCATAGATAAGCTCCTGGGCAAATTCCACACTTTCCATCAGGGTGCCAAGACACTTATCAAGAGACCCAGAAGGGTGGGGTGCACCACTTTCAAGGTATAAATGAGGCAGGCCCAGACCACTGCTGAGACACACCAGCATGATGCTCCATGCCACACTGATCTCCCTTGGCATCGACTGCTGAAGGCTCTGCCCTGCTGGACTGAGGGCTTCGTCTGCCCTGCTGCCCACCTGGCTCCAGGGATCCTTCCTTGCAAGATGCTGACAACTCCCTTGCCCACCGTGCTGTCTCACAGACCTGCAGACTGAGGCTCTGGGACTCAGGTTAGTTATTTCCCACCAATTGCTGTGTGTGTGTGTGTGTTGTATTTCTCTTAGATTATTAGAGTGTGAGTAGGATATTAATGTATGCTGATGTTCTACTTTGAGGGAACCTGCATTCACTAAAAGCTGAACGAATAGCATAGTTACTGTGTGTGACTCTTGTCTATTCCTTCGTGCTGAGCTGCTCAGCAGGCAGCTACCTGAGCAGTTGCCTGGCTGACTTACAGGAAAGACTATGTCAAGAACATAGCTCATGATACTCCCTTGGTCTAGAATTCTCTCCGTGGTGTGTTGTTCTTGAATAGTTATTAGTTGTTCTTCTTGTGGTGGAGAGTGGAGGCAGGGGCAACCCCTGTGACCATCCTGGTATGTAGTTTCTAACCAAAGATTCTTAATTCCATGTGGCAAAATACAGCATATCTGTCAGCCAAAATTAAAATGAATTTTAGTTAGGCTGGACTTTGAAAAGTGAGTAGAATTATACTTATGTTCTTATCCTACTTTTACAAGTTTCTTTTCATATATATTTGTTGCATGTATTTATGAGGAATGTAAGCATGTATTAGGGCCAATTTCCTTGATATAGATGCAATGATGTTATTCAAAAAGTTCAGAAACATTATCAATTTTTGAAGTCTCCATATTAAGGAAACTTAGAAAGTAAATGATGCATCATATTCCTTTAGGTCTTGAATTCAAAATTCAAGCTTGAATTCTCTCTGTAGAAAGAGAGAACAGTTATCCTTCAGGAATAGAAAAGTGCTTGCTTATCTTCACTGGACAGAAATATTTAACACAATGCATCCCTTCTCTCCAGTACAATGTAGTATGCAACTCAGCATGCTTTTTTTAAAATTTATCTACACCTGAGGACATTTTTTTCATTACTTTTTAAAGACAGAGGAACAGAGAGAAAGAGAGAAACACTGATGTGAGAGAGAAACATTGACTGGTTGCCTTCCATATGTGCCTGTATGATCCCCGCCAGGGACTGAACCCATAGCCTAGGCATGCACCTTGACCAGGAATCAAATCCACAACCCTACAGTTACAAGAGGATGACCAACCAACTGAACTACACGGGCCAAGTCTTCAGCATGCTTTTTGATTTTGTAATTTATCTTGTTATAGCCCAGTTCAGAGCTTCAAATTTACATATTAAGAAGGTAACTTAAATATTTTCATTGCCCTTCCTCTATGTAATTTTTTTCTTCCTCTATGTAATTTAAGGAAGCCTTTCCTTTTTCTTTATGAAACATCTTCTAAGCAGAATGATCTAAAACTAATTACCTCTGAACTTCTTTGTACCTGCCATTTTGCCAACTTGTTGGGCTCTACTTCAAATCTCTTCCCACATAACAAGAATTAAACAATTAAACCTTGTGAATCATTCTAGAATTGTGTATTGTATATATCCTTAATTATGGACTTTCTAATAATTGTACTTTCTCTAATAACCTCTTTTGCTTGGAGGAAAACAAAACAATGACTTTCACTTTGCATAGCCCCAAATTAGAAACCAAGAATAACCTTTCACGTATTCCAGGCACTGCCTCCTAATTTGTAAATGGAGGTCATGAATCAGCTAGCCAGACAGGCTGCCTTGGAAATGACACACACAACACAGCATTCTCAATGCAGGTCCTGGGTGTATGGGTTCCTAGGTCAATTGATTTTTCTCTGTTGCTATTGTTCATGACAGTCAGTGGAATTTTAGAAATGAAAAAGAAAACGGCTTATTTTAGCATGTTAGTATTGCTGCTAATCATACGTATTTATTTGTATACATCAAATTAAAGCCTAGATATAACTGTTAACTGTTATGGAAGTTGAGGGGCAACGAGTGGGAAGAGAATAGTAAAGAGAATAAATGTCTGTATTCTTTTGAATACTCCTAGACCTAATATCACCTTGTGGTTTTTTAATTAAGCATTTTTTAAATTTTTTGTGCTGCCATTCTTTTCTCTTTTGTAGTTTTACTTTATTTATGTGTGGTTACTTCACCTGGTTTCAGCGTTATAGTTACCTTTGTTGAATCTTCACCACGTGGTCTTTGCCTCACAGTGCCGTCAACAGCATCCTAAATAAATCAGTATTGATTCTCCATTTGTGCTCTGCCTTTTTTTTCTCCAGAATCTTAGGCCATTTTTAAACTTGTGATGGTTACCTTGCTGAGAGGTCCACTTTGTCATGGTGAATACAGGGAGAGCTGTCAGTCTGTACATAAGGGTCTGTGTTTTATGGTGTAGAAAAATTTAATTCGGGATGTTAAAATTGGGCTCTTTCCATTTTGATTTTATCAGAGTCCCCAAAACAGAAAAAAGTATAATAAAGACAAAATAACAAAGCAAAGTTATATTGTTATGCAGGAAAAGTCCCCAAGATTACAAAGGGAGAGAAAGAAAGAGAATGAATGTCAGCGAGAGTAGCCGTTTCTTCTCATTTCCCCCTTGCCTATTTTTATAAGGGGTTCGGGCAGTGGGAAGATTTTGAAAAAACAAGTGGGGCATACAGCAGATGGCAATGCTGCCATGTGTTTCTGCATTATACTTCCCCACACCTCCCACTCACCCTGCAGCACCAGGTTTGGCACAGAGCAAGTAGGGAGCAGGTAGGTCAGAGAAGCACGCAGCAGACAATGGTCATTCCCTGCCACCCAACCATTCCTGACCTTGTAAAATGTTGGCCCCAGAAGAGAAATAAACTCAAATGCATTTTTAGTATTTTATAATAATTAGAATATCTGCAATATTTTTAATGTGAATGGGACTTTAAGAGTTACAACAGTACATACAAAATTTCATGTGAGTAGAAGGCAAGGTCATGAGAAACAGCTAGTGAATAAAAGGGCTGGAAGAAAATGATAGAAAACCAAAGCTGCTTTCTGCTCATTGCCTACCGTATGTAGCTAGTATTCCTTTGTGAAGACTGACTTCCTGTTTTCCCGAATTGGTCAGCACATGTTAATTCAGGATCAACTCTGACAAAAGATGGCAAAGAGTCCAGGCATGGATATATCGCATTTTCAAATCCATTTATTAGTTGTTCCTACTTTTTGGCTATTAGAAATAATGCTGTTAAGAATACTTCTGTGTAAGTTTTTGTGTGGACGCATGTTTTTACTCCTCTTAGGTATATGCCTCCAAGTGGAATTGTCAGATCATAAGAAAACTCTACGTTTAACACTTTGAGAAACTGTCCAACAGTTTTCTAAACAGACCACACTAAGCTTCACGCTCCCTGGCTCTGTGTGAAGATTCTCACATGTCTGCATTCGAAACAACCCTTGTTATTGTGTTTTTTCTTTCATACTCGTGGGAGTAAAGTAACCTTATACCAGAGTGTTGATTTCTCTTTCCCTAATACTAAAGATGTTGAACATGTTTACATGGGATTATTGGCCAATTGTATACCTTTGGTGAAATGTCTACTCACATCGTTTGGAGATTTTTAAATTGAGTTATTT